>JAAAKE020052778.1:0-25952 GCA_010014785.2 Anisolabis maritima
CTAAAACTTTTTTCAATACGTGAACGATAAGTTGTCACTTGATATTGATGAGCGAATTTTACGCCAAGTAACTCATTCGGGAGGGACTAAATTTTTCAATTACTTTCTCCTTACTATTCATTATATATAATAGTGGAAGAATATAAATAAAAGGTCTTTTATTATTTTAGACATATTCAGATTAACGAGCGCCTTTGTTGGCTAGGGGTTGCATATCCCTAATGATATAGAATAGATTGGTAGTTTTGTAAAATATTTTTCTGTAATTCTTAAAAAGATTACATTACCTGGGGAGGGGGGGGGGGGGGGTTTAAATCCAATTCCTGGCTGCGCGTTCTTAAAATAATAAAATTTTTGGATTTTTCTAAACAGTTCAATCGTTTAAATGAATTTAATTGGTTCACTGTTCAAGGTGAGTGAATATCACAAACACGTATCTCTTTTTAGTCAATTTGAGACTTGTACAAAGTTTTAATGTGTCAAGACACGGATACACGTGTTCACTAACTTCTAAAATGTTGCTATTCTCAATTGCAACTTGGAATTTCATTATCGACTTTCCTTGTCATTCAATAAATAGACTTAGTGAAATTGCCAGAATGTTAGTTGTGGAAAGAAAAGCCAAAGACAAATCAACGTAGACGGCGGTTTGTCTCAATATTTAGCCAGCTTGAGAGAATTGAAATACAGAAGTGGCCCTATATACAAGAGTACGTAGGCCTATTTAGTCAAATGATTTTTACACTCGAAATCTTGGAGAGTGCTTCCAAGATAGAAATTATTTGCATTCGTGACGGTTTTTCCTTTTTCTTTCCAAATACAACTTCGTTGTGAATTTCGTTCCATAAAACATTTATATATTAGAATTAAGTTTAAATATGGAAGATGCTTTCAATGATATCGTTAGATAGTGCACCCTTAATCTACACCTGTTCTTAAAAAATATTCTAAGTTAGTCAATTGAGTAAAAGAGAAATATCAAAATAGGAGAGGGCTGAATATTTCATATGAAGGAAGTAATTGAAATAGAGCAAAATTTTTTAATAAAATATGTGTTTTAATATAAATAAAAATTTTGTAGTTTCGAATTTCTTCTTCCGACCTTCTTCAGAACAATTGCCTAGATTTTGATATTTCTTGACTTTTCCCAAAGAAGGAAGAATGAGAGAGAGAGAGGTGGGTGGAGGAATTGTCATGAAGAAGCCCGGAAGAGTCGGTTGAAACGTCAACTTTCATGATAAATATCAAAATTATTTAAACAGTGGCTAACATTTATTATTATAGTTTAATTTGGCATATACGGTATATGAAGGAATATATTATTTTATTGAAAAAGATTTCTTTAGGAAATGCGTTTTTACAATTTCACTTCACTTTAGACTGGTATAGATTGGAAGTAATTTCAACTATCTTCTTCTCTTATTATTATTATATTATTATATAATTTGGAACGCATTAAATACACTAAACCCTTGCCGAACGCGAGGGTTACCTCATGAATACATTTTATTTTAATTTTAAATTTTAAATGAAATGTAGATATAATGCATTATAAATTTCTTCTGAGTATATAAATCATTCTATAAATATAAACAAACTATTATATTTATTATAGCCTGGATTCATTAAAAAAACCTATCACCCCGAAAATCGAACTTGAGACCTTCGAATTTCAGATGCTCTAAGCACAAAGTTGAAAGCTTAGATCCGTAAGCTTAATGAATAGAATAGGGGTCCCCAAAGTTGTGCAGTGAACCATGACTGACTTTCAAGAGCATCGAGAAAATTTTAATATTTTATTTTTTAATTTTTTAACAAAAATTATTATTTTTATTATTATTATTATTATTATTAGTAAATATATTATTTATATGATGTATGTTTAATGTGTCTTTTTAATATTTATTTTATAATATTGTATTGTTTTTTCTTTTAAGATTATTTATTGTTTACATTATTTTTTATAACATTGTGCAATAATTGTAAAAGATGAAGGCTGAATGGCTATGATTTAGCGAATAAATAAAAAAAATTAATTCATTTAAATTATATTGGCTATAAATTAATTTAAATAAATAAGGTCGGAGTCTAGATAGCCTCAGCTGCCAAAAAACAAAACTAAAAAAAATTAATTACTTTACTTTTAAGGGAAAATGAAAATTTGTCTAAAAATTTTATTGAATTTGAAATCAATAATATAATAGGATTTATACTCAAATTTTTGTTAACGTCACTGAAGATTCCTAATAAGCTGGGAACGTCGTAAAATAGTCTTGAACTTAAAAATTTGGTGAAATCCTGGGTTAGTGCATAGGGCCAAAAATTTCCCGGGTTCGACTTCCCGTTGGGCAGGTAATTTTTCAACAATAAATATTTTGTTTATATTTAATTTTATTAATTAAAATTAATTTTTCGATTTGATTGGAGGAGGCCTAGATGTCAAACTAAATAAAAGTGAAAAAAGAGTGGTGGTGGGGAAGTAATAAATTTGGTCATGAACTAGCTCTAACTAAATTTTAATTATTTAAAGATAGGAGTTACTATTCTAATACAATGTAAATATTTAGACTAGCTCATTACCAATCATCTTCAAAGCAATTATTAAATGATGCAATTATCAAGATTTAATAATCGTAGATCAATATCATGATCAAATTTAATAATTGAGTTGAAGATGATTGAAATTAACCACCGTCTAAATATTTGTATTATATCAAAGATATAAAACCGAAATTATGTTTTTCATCTTAAAAAAAAGAGAATAATATTATTTGCATTATTTTAAATACATGTGGTATTAATTTATATATTTATAAAAAAAAAAGAATTTTACTTTTTTAATTATTCATACCGATTTTAATCTAAATATTAAAAATTAATTTAAATAAGAATTCAAAGGACTATTGACCTAAATTAATTTTTAATAAAATAAAATAAGAGAAACAAGAATTTTAATATTAAGCTTTTATTAAAAATGGATCAAGCAAATAGGAGAATTGTTTTTATTTAAATTTTAAATTTATTTTTTAAATACTATTTAAATAATAATAAAGCCCCGGAAAATTATCCGCTTATTTCATTTTGAATTAAGTTTTATTAATTAGTTAAAATGAGTGATAAATTTTAAAATATAATAAACCTCAAAATCTAATAAATCTATATAATTTATTAATTTTTGTAATAACATTATAATACAGGCGTATTTTATAAAAAAATTTTTGAAAAAATATAGTTGTGGCTCTTATGAAAAACCTTACTGCCTAATTGTTATTTTCAGTTATACCAAAAGTTAATCCTATTGGAATAATCGGGTTTGAGAATTATGAAATAAAAATCCGTTTAATTAAATTTACTTTACGCCCGAATTTAGACACCTAAGAAAAATTTAAAAAATCCAAGGAGAATTTAAATATGCTTTTTTATATTGAAAAATTTTAAGTTAAATTTAGTTTCTTGAATTTTTAATCAAACGAGCAACGGAAGATCTTTGAATTAAGATTAAAAACATGTTCAAATAAGAAATTCAATGTAAAAAAAGTATAAGTTTAAGGTTTTTCTTAAGATCTTGCTGGCCAGTAGGAAATAAAGATGGACATCATTCTAAAGTAATATATATATATAAGATGCTAGCTAGATAAAAAAGACATTTTGGTAGGTGTATATAAGTTGGAAATAGATAATTAACGTTTATGGTCCTTAAACAAAAATAAAAATTTGAAGTAAAATTTTGAAAACAAACTTAAGATAAATGTCTAATGAAAAATGTTTTTCGAAGTACTCACCGATAACATTGAGATGCACCTTGGAGTTTCGTGTTGGTGACATCCGGAAGTCGACCCTGCACCGATATTCACCCTGATCTCGCTCTTCGACACTATCGACCGACAGGGTCGATGGTTCGCTTATAGTGCGAAAATACCCCCTTTCCCCCAGGACTTCCGCATCCTTCCAGTGGGAACCCACGTCGGGTTTGCTGCCCCGCACGTCGTAACTGCAATGCGCAGAAAATCACACATCTCAGTTTAATCAAAAACAACATCTCATCCAAGAAGAGAAATATAATTATAAAAATATTACACTATGAATGAAATTAGAATGCCTTAACATTTAATAGTATAATGATTTTATATGAATATAATAATATAAGATTCTGGTTCTTACAATAAAGTATTATATAAAAAAAAGCTATAGCAGGTGAAATAGCTTCGAAGTATTCTTAAGGATAAATTAGATATAAATAATTTCGACAACATTCAAGACATAATGGACCAGATATTAAGGATAAAATACAGCCGTGTGTTTTTGCCAGAGGATGCTTTTGAAAAAGCGAAAAGATATGGCAGGCAAGCAATTTCGGCAACGTTTTTAATGATAGTGGAACAACAGTAGGTTTTATAGAGGCCATTTACTAGGGAAAATGCATTCAATAAAATTATAGTGTTAAAATAATGTAATAGAAGAGATTGCCAACTCGATTGGGTGTCGAGTTGTATAGTGACTTAAAAAATGTTCATATGAAATGCAAGAATGTAACGAGAGGAAAGAATAATGTAATTTGAAAATAAATTTTTATTAAACTTTTATAAAAATTGATCTAGTAATAATATTTAAATAGAAATCAATAGCCAAGTTATCTCTATAATAACAGTACTCAGGAATGTAAATTATTTTCTTAATCCTTATTAGAATTCATTATAGAAAGACACAAAAAAAAAAAAAATATAGCTTACAAGAACAAAAATTTTATGGTGTATATTGTAGAAAATATATTTTACTTTTATCTATTTTTATTAGAATAGTCGTGCGGATTAAGACAGTGTTAGTTATTGTAGAAATCTCAAAAAGGCCATAATTTTGTATGATTTTTTTCTTTAGCTTCTGGTCATATCACTCGGGATTGAGGGCCTTCCACCCCTAACTATGCCAGTTCTATGAGTTCAAGAAATTCCCTTTGCATACTGAATTATTTATTTGTTTGACAAAAAAAGTTCTTTTCAATGTGTTAAATTAAAAAAAGATTGTATAAATTTTTTTATTAAAGAGAAAAAGGAAATTTCCTTTTATCATTTTTTATATTAATAATTCTAGAACTATGGAAATCACTTTCTCAATTTTTTAAATAATTTGTGCAACAAGCGTATCGTTGAAAAGATATTGAATTCACAAAGAGAGTTAAAGAAAAAAAAAAAAAGATCGATTTAGAAGAGAAAAAGAGAAGAAAAGATGACGTTACAATCTGTGCACCCCAAGACAACACTATAACGAGAACAAAAAAGTTTGCCTTCTAAGTGCAGTTAACCCAGTTTGTTTGAGGGTCTGTATGGACCCTAACCCCAGCCCAAATCCACCACCCAACCCCCTCCTAGATCCAACCCCAAAACTCACCATTATACGGAGGCTGACGATATGTTCGAGGTGGCCATAAAAAAATAATAACGAGCTGCTGGGGGATTGTGGGTAGGAATGTGTGTCTGTGTATGTCCATGTACACACGTGTGTGTGTGTATTTGAGAACCAGGTTGGCCAAAGTGAAGAGTTTGTGCTATTTTCCACGCGAACTCCGTTGAGGAAAAATGGATAAAAGCACGAAAAGGGAAGAAAGTTTCAATAGGTTCGGAGTCACTCACCAATACTGTCACACATTTACATTTCAAAGTCTACATATAAAAGATTAATGAAACACCCAAACTAAACTGACAGGACGAAGAAATTTGGTCGTTGAATACATATAAAATTTTTTTAAAATTATTTTTAAAATAATTTCAAAGTATTGACCAAAGTAGCAAATAATGAATGCCAAAGTTTAAATTCACATCTTCTACCAACTCTTTTCTCTTAATGAGTTTTATAATATGCAATATTTTTTCCATAATTGTAGATCGACTATTTATCTATTCAGGGCTCTCCCTGTTCCTGTGAAAGGAACGAAAAGGAGAGCCGATCTAACATCCATTGTGGTTTTTATCAAACAAAAATTTTTGTTTTATATTATTTTCTTTAGCGTTTTTTACTTCTAATAATTTTAATTTAATTTTACCAATAATAATAAATAGATTTATAAGTAATACAAAAATTAGCCGGGATAGGACTTAAGACAAGTATTGTTGCTTGCTTATGTTTTGAAAGAGATCTCAATGGTGAGGAGTTGAGGCGTTCCACTTCCTCCGATAATCGCTTCAAATCTATTGATATTTCTACAGGGCCTGCCGTAGAGGTGTTAAGTGACACCTCTTGTTTTCCTTTTTCTCTCTTACTTTCCAACGCATTGATCTTCTTGGACTGCACAACTAACAGGGATTCCTACTAATCTACTTAAATCAGTAATTCTCAAAAATATATTCATTAGCTAATCAAAAAATTTTTCTGATATGTGGTTATTTTTTAATTCATATTTTAAGGATAAATATAAAAGTAAAGTAAAAGTAAGAGAAAGTAACAGTGTGAGGGCCGCACACAATTTTCTCTTCCTTTAATTTTTAGATATTTTTCATATGTTTGTATTAATCAAATATCCATTAAAAAGAAAATTAAATTAATTAAATTAGCAATTAAATTTCGTTTATTATCAATTCAGGAATTGCCCTATCCTTAGTGCAGAGATCTTGCTTCATGTATCAAAGGTCAGTGGCTCGCTTCCCATCCTGAGCGACAAAAATTTATTTATATTATATTGATATAAATAAATAAAGACAGAATCTAAATGGTCTCAGATGCTGAAAAAGACAAAAAAAAATCAGAAGTGCGACCAAGAGGTTAAAGTTATTGACATTATCAATATTGATAACCTTAAAAGGAAAGGGATGTGGGTTCGAATCCCAGGCAGTCCGATGCAAATTTATTTAAATCAATTAGATACCAAGTGATATAAATAAATATGCTTGGATTACAAGTATCGTACTAAATATATTGTGTATCATTTAAGGTATATATGGCTGGGTGGCTACGGTCATCAGCAAATAAAATAAAAAAAGTCTATATGCCCTCAGATGCCGAAAAGACTAAAAGAAATATGGCAATGAGTTGTTCAATTTTCTTAAAATCCTAAAGTTAGGGTCCCACACTGTTTTAAGGTGGAAAATCATTAATACATCTTAAAGATTATCTAATTTTTTATATGTACAATCAATTTAATCAAATTATCATAATGATTTAAGAGAAATTCACAAAAAAAAACCCTAAAATAATACAAGCGTAAAATGGGCCCCCATACAATTTTGAGAGAGATAAATGTTAATACATTTCAAAGATAAATAATTGTTATATGAATTTCAATCAAAATCGTTAAAACAAATTTTGAGAAAATCGAAAAAACTAAAAAAAAAAAAATACATCAGTAAAGTACTAGTATTCTTTGGCCGATTTTATTCAAAAGCTTCGAGGTGCAAGGGACAAGGTTATCTAGCTTAAATATAAAGTTTTAATCACGCAGATGCATATATGCAATTTTGACTCCAACCATATTTATGGAACCAATATAATTTAAAGTTTGTTTATATTTAACATTATTTAATATCAAAATTATAAAAAAGTAATTATACAAAATTTTTGCTCCCCTCTCCCCATAGAACTGTCAGTGCAGCACTCTGATAATTATCTCAAATTATAATAAAAATGAATCTTTCTATCTTTTATATCTAAATAAAAAAAAACTTTTTACTATCAACTTTTTTCTAAAATTTGAAACCAACTAAGTACTGTTATATATATATATATATTTTAATATAAAATTTTAAACTTTTAGAAGTCTATGTTTATAAAGGTTGATGAGGAATATTGAACAAAAAGCCAGTTTTGCAAATTAAAAACAACCCTTAGCCAAAGTGGTAAGGTAAAGTTGAGATAGAAACTTTCTCTCTGGTTCATTAGACCTTATAAGGGATTAAAGATTCAGTAATTAGGAAGTTGCTTGCTTTTTCATCGTTACCACATACACCATTTATCACAATCAATTAATTAAATGGTGAAACGAAACGTCAGTACAAGCGGCAAAGTGTTTAAATGAGAAAATTGGGTGAATTCAGGTTTAAGAAAAAAAGCCTTTGATAAAATAAGAGAGTTTTGAAACTACTTTTGTTTTTTCCTGAGAAACTATAATTGAAATTTATAAAAAAACATATGTCCCCATCCCGTGGCCGAGTTTTTTTTTTTCAAGTCTTCGGCATCTGAGGTCATACTTTTAAAAGTCTATATCGCCTCAGATGCCAAAATAATCTTAAAAAAAAAAAATATGATTCATGATCCTTAAAATAAAGAATTTTTTAATCTTAATTAATTTTATTCAACAAGAGAAATACATTAGGCCAAAAGACATTTATAATAATTATTATTTTAAATATTTTTTGTATTCGTAAATATGTGCTTTTATTAACTCAGAGTTGGCTGAAATTTTAATATCAAATAATATTCATAATAATTATACTTACTTTCACTTTATTAATGGGAAAGGGAATAAAAAATTAAAAATCAGCAATTTTTTAAATATTTACCATCATTCTATTAGGTAATTCTAATTGTCAAACAAAAATTTATATATTCACTCTGATTTTTGTTTATCTACAATAGTCTGAAATATTTAGAAAATAAAACAAACATGCAAGAGTGCGAATTGCATTAAATTATACATAAGTGTTTTGTGTACAAAATTAAATGAAGTAACCATTTCCAAACACACATTTTTGTTTACATTAATTTTATTTTAATTAAAATATAAATCAATTTCAATAATATTCACAAGCATATAGTGTACTAATACTACCAGAGAGTCCTGTCCCTAGGTGCAGAGCTAGAGGTCTGACTTCACGTACCAAAGGTCAGTGGTTCGCTTCCTGTCCTGAGCGACAAAATTTTATTTATATTATATTGACTACCAATTAATATAAATAAATAAGGACGGAGTCTAAATAGCCTCCAATGCCGAAAAAGACTTAAAAAAATACTACCAGATAGGAATTAAAATATTTACACATGACAACGGGTTGGGGTATTTTTTCCATGAGATACTTAAAATCCTAAATTGAGGGTCTCGCACTTTTTTAAATCAGAAAATGATTAATACATCTTAAAGATTTTCTAATTTATTATATAGAACCAATTTAATCAAATTTAAGAGAAATTCACAAAAAATCTTAAAACGTACAAGAAGAGTAAAGTGGGTCTCCAACAATTTTAGGGGGATAAGAATTTATACATTTCAAAGCTCATCTAATAAATAATTGTTTTATAAATTTTAATCAAAATCGATTGAGCAAATTTTGAGAAAATCGAAAAAACTAAAAAAGCTTAAATATAACATTTCATCATCGAACGTTTTTTCCATTTTTCAGAAATCTTGTTCACATAGACGAACCGTTTTGCGAGAGCCATTTTAGATTCAAGAGACCTTGAAACGTGTATTTCAGTTTAAATCCTGACATCAATTTTTTTTTATTATTTATTAATGCCTTTCAGACTGTAATTAAAATATTAAACAATATATTTTAAATATTTGAAATATAACACTAAGCATATGTTCAGAGGTCAAAGGCTGAGCCCAGGACATAATAACAAAGAAATTTTATTAAACAAGTGATTCAATTAAATAATTACGAGAAATTAATAGACAAATGTTCTTTTTATACCTGTTCTATTTCAGGTCATCTTTATGATGTCGAGGACCCCCTGCAAAGAATATTAATTCACTTCGACCCACATAAAACCACGAGGAAATTTTGCCATATTGTATATATCATAAAAATGAAATATCCCGACATCTCCAGGTGATTGAGATACATCGTTTAAATCTATAAAATGTTTACCTTAAATACCTATCAAATAGCTAATTTGACTTATTAAAATAAAAGGAAATTCAAAAATTTAACGGATCCTATAATAATCAAAAAGGGTTGAGGTAAAAAAAAATTTAATGCCAAATTCATCATTCTTATTAAATATTTTTTATATAAAGAAGGTAGATTTTGTGGTGGCTAATTCATTGATTCCCTTTGCTTAGTGTTAGCTTTTTCAAATTGAGTGTTAATATTTAATTTGAAAAGCAGATCCATCGAAGACATTTTGATGGCAATATTTTTTTAATTCTTTTCCTAAAATTTTCCAGCCATATCCTCTGGCCAATTCCAACTAAATAATGCAGAGTAAAAGTCTTTTTTGAAACATCGATGGAATCTTGCTCTCATGGGATGTTGTTAGAGAGTTCGTGCATAATAATCATAAACATAATATTTATAAGATTACAGTTTTAGCCCTTTGGGAAATACCGTTTAGGTTTATGTAAAATTTTTAAATATAAATAAAATACTAACAGAAATATTTAGATTTTAAATTAAAACTTTTATTTTAAAAGGATGATTGTGAAAATCCAATATATTAAACGTAAAATATGGTGTGACTATATGCACATCACACAACTTCCTCTTATCTAAGGTAAGAGAAGGTGAGTAATGTGCTGTCACACCAAATTTTTTTTCGTATGGCCCCCTAGGTAGCCTTTCAATGTACAGCTAACTTGAATTTATTTTTTTAATAATTTCACATGTCTTGTTTTCCGAAAGGTAAAATTTTGAGAAAGTCTGATAGTGATATTTTTAATGAAAAGAAAAATTTAAAAATTTAGATTTTTTAATTTAGAGTATTGAAGAGAATTTAATTTGAATTGAAAACAATGAGAGTACCTAAATTAAGTATAAACTTTCAACCTCGTACGTTTTTTTCGTTTTTGAGAAATCTTGTTCACTGATACATATATGGACAGATCTTTTTGGGTGACCCATTTTTTTAGAATCAGGGTATCACATAACGTGTATTTCCGTTAAATTCTTAACATCGATATTTTTTTAGCGATCGCAATACTTTCTCACTATATATTACATAATAGAGAGTAAAAGTGGAAAATTGTTGCATCTTGTGATGCCACATAAACTTTAACTTTTTGGTTATTTTTAATATTTTATAGCAGAAATTTTTATATTTATATACACCTGTAGATTCTATTTCCATATCTGTTTCCATTGTATTTGCTCTCTCGACGAGCTCAATTCAAAGGTAGCTTATCGCGAAGATTTTCTCTAATTCTAAAGAGACTAAAGTAAAACAAAAGTATGCTGTAATTTAATTTAAAATAAATTTTATAATGAAAACTTTTTAAATTTTAAAAATAAGGAAAATTTATTGTTTTGTTTATGTTTAAAATTTCATCTTTCTAGAATTTGTATTTTAGCCTATATTTTTAGCACATGGACTATGAAATGTAAATAAAATTTACTCAGGAGATTTCAAAAATTTTTGACCCAATACATTTCTTTCATTATCTTCGTAAGTAAAAGTGAAAAAACGGGAAATACTCTGAAATCAAAACAACCTATTCCATAGTTGTGATTAAAGTTTACTTTGTAATTATAATAGAAAAATAATATAAACTAATATTATGAAAATTAAAAGATAAAGGTGAAGGTCGTTAAGTGTAGTAGATAAGTAAGAGATAATTCTACCAAGCAAGAGATAATTCTACCAAAAAATATTTCTTTTAAAGAATATTGAGTTTCACTTGTATTTTTTTTAAAGCAGATGCAGTGAAGGAAAAACCTTGTTACAATTGTTCTCCATTGGGAATTCAATATCTCAACACACAAGACAAGTTTTACAAACATTCTCATACCAAAAACTAAAGTCTTTTAAAAGGTCATCTCTTGCAAGATGAACCTGATCCCAAGCAATCTACATAAGTGGCTTAGGGCAATCGCGTGCAATGCCTACAAAACTTGAAATTATATCCGTCCCTTCTTGCTCATAAAGATCCATGGTGATATTGTATCAGAAACTTAGTTGAAAATTTCATCTCGTGTTGCTTGTTGGTCAGAGAGAGAGAGAGAGAGAGCTTTGGTCAAAAAGTAGCTGGAGAAAGAGAAAGACAGTGACAAAAGTTAGAGCCGTGACTGGGTTGTAGGTGGTTCGTGGGTTCGGAAGTTTGGGGGACGTGGTTCAAGAGGAAGTCAAAGGATGGTGATGGTGATGGAGGACGTCGGAGTGGTGATGGAGGTCGTCGGGCGGGGCTCACTTGCCGCCTTGAAATCAATTTGCCTGTGCTGTTGGGGAGGAGGTTGGCCGATCAGACCACATATTGAATGGCGCCCGGCCCGGAGAGCAGATGCCGGCCGAGAATCAACGCCACATGGATGAATAAAATAAAAAAAATTGCCAAAAAAAAAAAAAAAAAGATTTTTTTCTCTCCTTTCAATATTAGTTCTTCTACCCTGATCGAAAAACTTTATTTAATACGTAAAGTGAAACAATTGCCAAAATTATATTTCATATTGCAATATTTAATATGCATTCTTTTAGAAATATTAAAATTTTGCTGTTGGAAAAGATGGTATATAATAAAATTTTTAAAATTTATTTATTATCTTTCAGCCAATCAGAAATCAAAAAGGTTCAATGACAGCACAAAATAGGTTTCTTTTAAATTCACTCTCTCTTTAAATTCTTTCTAAACTTATATGAAATATATATCGGTGTCAAAGCTGAAGGGCCTTAGAATAAAATATAAATATCCTATTTTATTTATAATAGCTAAAAAAATTCAAAATATTCCAAGGTTTTTTTTTTTTTTAAAGTGCGTGCCAATGACAGAGAACTCTCTTACTCACACCTAAATGGACGATATTCATGCCTGAGCCTAGCCTCCATTCAATCAGGTTCACCAAGCTGGTTCACGGATTGTCTGCCTTCAAGAACCTCACAAAAAAAGTTGATTTAAAATTACTGATATACGTATTTTTTTAATGTAATTTTGAGCCACATATAGAGTGCCACAATTACAATTATTTTTTAAATTGATTGTATTAATAAGACAATATACAATAATTTAAAGAAATTTTATCGCTAAAGAAGCCGACATTTAGATCATGAAGACCTCTACTTCAGCTTCGAAAAGCATATATAAAGTTTTTCGAGGGGCTCATGAAAAGCTATAATTACAAGAAGGTCCACATTTTTGACTTTGCAGTTCTTTTGGTTCGGGCTTTATTGACCCCACCTCCCTGATTAAATCCTTGTTTTCTTGAAAACATATTAAGATTAATAATCATTTTTTTAAATATAAAATAACATGCACTTTTTTGAATGTTTTACCTCCCTTTTAATTAAAATACAATTTGATCATTAATTTGATAATTATTTCCGCTAGTAAAAAAAAAAATCAATACTTTAATTTTTTTCTTTGTTATTTTTTAATTAATATATGAAACAAATGTCAAAATACTTAATAAATTATTAATTTATTAATTAACAAAATTTTACATACACATCAATTAATTATTATAATAAAAATGTCAGAAAAAATGAAGATAAAATCAAAATAAACTGACTTTATTTTAATTGTGATAATTTCAGTGGGAAAATTTAACCGCATCTTATTTTATGTTTATATTGGTTAAGTTTGTAATAGGAGAATATGAAATTAAATTAAAAATTTAATTTTGAAAAATTCATTGCCTAAAATTAAAAAAAAAAAAAAATGTTTTATATATGTATTTCCTTAACTGATTATTTTCTTGTAAACTATTTATGAATTATTGTATTTTCTTTATTAAATAAAATAAGAAAAGAAAAATTTTCTCCCTTTCTAAATATTTTTTTACATTATTCTGAAAATTTTTTGAAATCAAATGAAGGTTTTTTTAATGCATGTATAGAATGAAAATAGACCGATGGTACCTATCGAGTAATGACTTGAGATGAAGTCTTGGAAAACAATATTATCCTTATATAATACTACTATCATTATAATTATACCAAAGTGGAGTGCTAATATTGATAGGCGCAA
This sequence comes from Anisolabis maritima, assembly GCA_010014785.2. Classification (NCBI taxonomy): domain Eukaryota; kingdom Metazoa; phylum Arthropoda; class Insecta; order Dermaptera; family Anisolabididae; genus Anisolabis; species Anisolabis maritima. The sequence goes on from JAAAKE020052778.1 coordinate 13,820, forward strand.
CAAGTCAAAGATTTATCTTTCTTAATTATAAAACAATAAATTAAAAAAAAACTTAATCCAGTTAAGAAATTAAAAAAAAAGAAAAAGAAAAGGTAGTACTATGAAGAAAAGAAAATAATTTTTTGTAAAATAATTACCATGAGATGAATAAATTCATTTGTTTTAGTTTGCTGAAAGGGTTCCTACCTTTCATATATAGGTAAGAGAAAATTAAACTCGGTTTAAATTTGATTCGTTTCTATTTTATTATATTTCTAGCGCATTCATTATTAACCTAAAAATTAAATTTACTAAATAAAGATTCATTAAAGGGGGGAGAATATTTAAAATTGATAGCACAAATAATATGTAAAAATATAAGGTCAAATTGGGTCTTCATATTTTAAAATTTGAATTATTTCAATATGTGATTTCACAAATTATTATTATTTATTTTTATTCCTTGAGATGTATTCATATGCATTAAATATTGTATTTAAATAAATATTAAATGAGTGTTATTTGAAAGGATGATAAATAGCCCAAAAGCTATGGAAAATTTCCATTAAGAAGTTTATTTTAGCTAAAAAATTACTAAATATAATATATTTCGGAAATAAATTATATAACTTAGTTTGCATGCAAATAGTGGTATTAAAAGAAATGTGGAGTCATCAATTCGAAAGATAAATATCCTTTCATACGTTGATTTATTAAGCCTATTTTGAAATTCGTATTCAAACTTCAATTGGAATCAGAAAGGAATAGAAATTGAAAATCAACATGTAGCTAAAATAATTTTTGTAATTTTTTTGTTTTGTTAATTTTGAATATTATTAAATAAAAAATTTTTATATATTGTAATGAATGGAGAGATTTTAAGAATATAAAAGATTTATTAAAGAATTGCTAAGAATAAACCTTTCTCTATTTCAAAAGGATTCAATTATGAAATAAAAAAAAAAAAAAAAAAACTAACAACTGCAATGGAATAAATTGCTACGGATTCCACTCCAATCCTTACTGTCTGTTTCATTAGAAGGTTCCATTAATAGGTAGAGGGGTGAATTAAAATAAATATATAACATTCATACCTAGTACTGGCTGTTACTGCTATAAGGCATTAACATTTTACACTCGGTAACGGCTACGATAATGTCCAATTTATATTCCAGACCAAATCTCATGCATCACATAAATGGAAGGGAAACCGGGGGTGTCGGATTGAAAAAATAACATCTTTAAAACCTCGATGCAAAAGGAGTTGAAGTTTAATTTTATGAAAAATTAGCATTTTATTTGGAAATTACTTTATAATGGATGTTTATTAGTCAAAAAAAGATTTATATTAATAATAATAATAATAATAATATCATAAGGGTGGCACGCATTAAGTGGGGCCTTATATTTTTATCTTGTAGAAAGATATTATTAGATAATAAAAAAATATTTTTGTTAGTCAATTTGTCAATCAAAAAATTTCAATTATGTATCCTATTCAGGACCGACTCCCGGGGACCATTTGGTCATTTGATCCATCAACAAAATTACTTATAAAAAATTTTATTTGACCAAGTAACATAAATAAATATACCTAGATAAAATAATTAAATTGCATAAAATCGAAATCTTAGATGATGAAAAGTCCTAAAAGAAATTTAAAGCCCTTGACCCCCTCTCCCCCACTTAGAAACAATTCAGACAACTGCCTCTGAAGAATAATAAAAAAGGACATAAAATATAAATAATTCCCAAAAATTATAGAATTATATAAATTACCTACAATAATTTCTCTTTAACTCCATCTACAAAATTAGATATATATTCTTATATATGTATAGATTTACATATTTTTTATACTGAGATGTTTTCAAAACATGATCCATCCAATAATCGATTAGAAATTTTATCTTGATTATGCTTCCCTTCCATACCCTTCTCCGGATGTAATATTAATAGTAAAAGAACTGTATATATTTGAATAAAATTAATAGAAGGGTGATATATAATAAATTGATAAGAGCAGCTGATTAGAAATATTGGCTGCCATTTTGGCATTTACCCTCCCTCCCACATCCTCTCATCCCATCCCCTGTAGCAACCCTCTCACGTATAGCCACTCGCTAATCAGATTTAGTATACTCTGCAGAGTTTAGTTTGTCGAAACAATACTCACTCCCTTTAGCAGAACTCACGGTGCGTGCAATGTATAAATTTCTCTCATTCGAGTCCCACAATCCCAAAACTGCGCCACCCACGCGTCACAAGTTACCTGTTTTCATTGTATTTAAAACAATTATTTAGATTTTTATTTGCTTAGAGGCATTTGAAATTGTTGATTGATCGATTTCCTTTTTTGTAATCAAACTGAAAAGGTTCTTTGATAACAGTATAAATGTATTATACAATTTTCTATTAGTTTAATATATTTCTTTTATGTATCTAAAAGAAAAGTTACTTGATCAATTTGTCAAATAATCTAATAAAAAAAGGAAGTTATGCACTTTGCTAAATGAAGTTTTACAAAATTATATTTAAAAAAAGAACAAATTTTGATACAGATCAGATATAAATAAGTTGAGCTAACATCGGAATTTGTTTAAGTATTCGGCCTTAGATATGGAACTTCTCAAAATAAATTATATAATAATCAGTGCAATCCCGATCGGAAATAATAATAACAATGGCCAATAAATAATAATAATAATAATAATAATAAAAGAGTTGGGCGTACATCGAAATATTTATTTTATTTCCTATAAATGATATTTTTAAGTTTCAATAGGCGTTTTTTATTTTAATTATCCAATTATATTCAACATTTTCATAAAAAAATAATTTTCCCCTCTAAGAGTCTAATAATAACCGTCAATGATTTGTCCTCTTGATTCGAGATCGGTAAATTAAAGATTGGACCGAGGGGAAGTTCCAGCCGGCCCGGCGCGCAGCCTTTCGCTTAATGAGGGAGGGAGAAGACTGGTCTAAAGAGATCTAGAAAAGAAATATGGTAGGCATGTACACACCAGGTGTGAGCCCTCAGTATGTTAAAATAAGTGGAAAATGATTCTTTGTTCAAAATTTCAAACTTCTCGTTCATCGGAAAGTTCCAAAAAATTATTTTATCCCACCATTGACTACAAGTTGTGCAAATAAAGCAAAGCTAATGGCAAGTAATTCTTCTAATTTAACAAAGATAGTTAATTAAATTTTCACAGATTTCTACCTGTGAACGTCAAAACGAATTTAATACGTGTCTTGTTTTGGGTCCACATGTTAATTGTCTACCAAGTTTCAAAACCCTCTTCTTTCCTCCCTCCCCCTCCCCCCCAAAAAAAAGAAAGAAAAATCCGATTGGGTATTCGGTTTACGCAGAGGCAAGTTTGACTTAGCAGATATTAAGAGAAAAGAAGAGAGGCGAGAGGAAGAAGAAAAAGAAGGAATGAAAGAAAAAGGTTTGTGTTCTGTCAATAGAGAAAAAGAAAATGATATTGCTACCTTGAGACATGCCTTTTGAATAAAGAACTGGCAAACGAGTTTGCATAAGCCACACGAAATAATATTAAATATAATATATATACTTGGATTTGTTGTCAACTAAGAAAAATCGCAAGTCGAAAGAGAAAATATTTATTTGTCTCAAATTCCTCAAAAAAAAAAAAAAAAAAAAGAAAAAGAAAAAAAAGGAAAAACTTTAATTTCTTCTTTCGATTATTGAGAGTACAAAATTACTTTTCCGTTATTTAATATGATCTTTTGACGGATTTTTTTTTTAATAAGACAAAGGAAAAATGTTTAGATTTAAGAGAAAGAATTTAATATTTGAGATTTTATAGTGATGAGCAAGCAACTTGATACTATAATAATATATCCTGGACGTATCAAAGGCCGTCCCTTTCGAAATGGTCAAGTTTGCATTTACAGGGTATTTTATTCGAAAGTAGTTCAACATATAAAGCTAACAGAGGAGGAAATTTTCTTGGAAAAAAGTATTGTTCCTGAAACCTAGACTGTAGTCATATTTTGAAAATGAATAAAGTTCTTCAATTATTTAACTGATAGTTTTAGTATTTTAACATCCAAGATTCTTAAATATTTTTTTCCGCGCCAAATATATCTAAATATACCACCTAAAAATTTTATTTGTCTTCTTTGGGAGTTAGGTCAGAGCTTTTTGGGAGCCAATGAAGAATCGCCTGGTTTCTATGGGACTACATAAACGATTTAGTATTTGCTGACCAGTGCCGGCCGGCTAACATTGAGAAACTTAAAGTGAGAATAACTGCAACCTTCCAAACTGTAACACCGAACTTGCTGAAGGGGGTGGAGTGAGTTTAATTACCTCGTAGATATCGTTAGGGTTCTTATTGAACATTTACTAAGTTAGTGAATGCAAAATGAAATTTTGAAATTTAATTTTTGAAGTGATTTGTCAGCCAATAATGTAAATTTTTACATCCTCTTACCTATATATGAAATATATAGTGAGAAAGTATTGTGATTGCAAAAAAAAAAAATCCACGTCAAGGTAACAACGGAAATACACGTTCTCTCAGTCTATAAAAAATGTGTCATATAACAAGATTTCTCAAAAAAGAAAAATCATACGAGGCTGAAATTTTATATTTAAACTAGATTATTTTCGCTTACACCTTGAAACTTTTAAATAAAATCAGCCTACCGGATTAGAGTAAGCGTTTCAGGCGCAAATTTCCCTCAAGACTCAAAGGCTTCCTCAAGACTAAAAATTGTTAAAATTTATGTCAATTTATTGTGTTATAATTAAAATATTTTAACAGTATTATTTTGAATAAAAGCATTAATTTTGTATGGATGAAAGAGTTCTTTTGAGAAGTTTTCTCCTAATGTCTTGAGGAAGGGCGTAACTTGTACCCCAAACGCCGTTCGAAAATACAATTTTTAAAATTTTTTTCCCTGGATGGACTATCCTTTTGTCGGCTTTTAATTTTGATAGATATATCTAATTTGTAATTGTTTTTTGTAAATATAATTTTGAATATAAAAAATCAGAGGACTGTGCCCTCACTGAGCATGATTTTTACCAGGACTTATTATAGTAAGGAATATATCAATTTAGTCTTTTCAAAATATTTACAAATGAATATGAATTAGAGTTCTTTCATTGAGAATATTTTTTTAATGGATAAAAACAATGCATTTACATGTAAATAGATACTCTGGCGCTAGTAGAAAAAATATTGCAATACCAAAGGGGGTTTATACGTGAATTTTTCATTTTCACTATTTCTTTTTATTAACACTAGCTTATTTCTTCTCTTTACTTGTATACAATGAATTGTTTTTGTCTATTAAAATTTGAACAATGTGAACCTTTTAATATAACCTTCTAATCGAAATATTAATTAGAAATTTCTCTCAGAACTCTTAGAAAATGATTTTTTAAAAGAGAAATTTGGATTATATAGTCAGTCAGCTGATTCTTTAATATCATAGGATTTATATTTCAAAAATTTCCATCCCCTTCATAAAAAATCTAGAACAATAGGAGCTATGTAAATACGATAAGCTATTAGAGATTGATTTGCTAATCAATATAGTTGAAACAATTAATAGCTAATATTAGAGACTTGATGATAGGGCCTGATGTATAATAATAGCCTTTGAGGTTCATCACTCTGTAATTTTAGGGGAATTTGATCTATTGAATTAGAAATTATCATTTCGTTTTGAACTTTATCTACTCTAATTATGATTTTGCAATGTTACTATCTACTAACTAATGGAAATATTTTCACAAAATACTATTAAATTTTTATAGGTTAATTGACCTCGTAGACATATTTTATATATTGAATAATTAACATATCACTCAATAAGTTCCGAGGCTAACTACTAAAAAAACATTTTTATTTTTGCAAAATTCGACTTTATTCATCAACATAGTCTCCTTCAAGAGTGATACATTCATTCCAACGTTCTAACTTGAGCATTTGACGCAAATCTCTTTCCCTGAAGCATTTTTTTGAGGTCTGTGAACAGGTCTGCGAACTTGCTGGGAGCCAGATCCGGAGAATACGCTAGGTGGGGAAGCAATTCGAACTTCAATTCGTGCAATTTTGTCATTGTAACCAACGACTTGTGACACAGTGCATTGTTTTGGCGAAAGAGCACTTTTTTCTTTTGCATTTGGGGCCGTTTTTTCTTCCTTCAAACGCACCAATAATGCCATGTAATATTCGCTGTTGATGGTCTTTCCTTTCTCAAGATAGTCGACGAATAAAATACCTTGCGCATCCCAAAATACGGAAGCCAAAACCTTATCGGCTGACATTTGCGTTTTTGGTCGCTTCGGACGGCTTTCACCTGCTGCTGTCCACTCAGCTGACTGACGATTTGATTCAGGAGTGAAGTGGTGGATCCACGTTTCATCCATTGTCACATACCGATGCAATAAATCCCGTCTATTACGGTTAAACAGGTTCAAACATCGCTGACGTTGCTGTTTTTGGTCCAGTGTGAGCAAGCGCGGCACCCATTTTGAACACAGCTTTCTCATAGACAAATTTTCATGCAAAATAGTGTGCACACTGCCTTCTGATATCTTTAAGATATCAACTATCTCATGCAACTTCACTTTACATATTTTTTCCCATCAAAAAACAGTGTTTGATGAACACATGAAAATCCTTTTTTTTTTAATTGTTTTGAAAATAATAAAAGTAGCCTCACTAAAACCGCTGAAACTTGTAAACTAATGGTCGGGTTGTTGTGAAATTTTGATACACATCGTTTGAAGGTTGGTACTTTTGAAAAATCATATGAATTTTTCATTAGAGGGGCCATCTATGTGTCAGTCTCAGAATTTATTGAGTGATGTATTATATTGTACAAATACTAGAAGTAGTGGCTCCTCTCTATTATACAAAGAGTTTATTTTTTGATTTTTTGCTCAATATTTATAAAAATTATTTTGAATTTAAATAAATATGGACGAAGAGTTGCCTTTTATATTTCGGGATTTGAGATCAAAAACAAATCTTTTTGATGGCCAAATGTTCATGCAATATTGAATGTATGTTGCTTTCACTGCCCAAGGAGACCTCAGTTTCACGATAAGACACAAAATGATCTTGCAGTATCAGTTCACGCACAGCATCAATGTTTTCCGGAACAACAACCGATTTTGGACGACTTTCACGAAATTCGTCCTTAACCGAACTACGACCAGGATTGAAGTCGGCAAACCATCGATAAACAGGAGTCCTTGATGGTGCTTCATCGTCATAAGTCGAATTAAGTTCATCGATGCACTGTTGTTGTTAATTCACGTCTAAATTAGTAAAAATAATCACTCAAAAATTTAATTCCATTTTTTCATTTCCGGAATTTTTTCAAGTTATTGTAAACTACATAAAAATAGCGCTCGTATGTCAATACGTTCTGAGTATGTATACCATCCAAAATGTCAAACTTTACGATAGAAGCGTCAGCTACACTAGTTTAGCACAATCCCGAAATATAAAACATAACCCTCGTATCGTTTATAAATATATACAATTTATCGTTTAAGTCTGAATGGTCTACGATGCCAAAAAGAGAAAAAATTTCTCAAATTTCAGATTAAATAATAAATATAAATTTTTTTATTTTGGGCTACTAAAGGAGCTGAAGAGTTGGGTCAAAATTCTAAATTCTAAGAGATCATCTCTACTTCTCCAGAGAGAATAAATATCTCCTTCAAGAACTCTCTGACTCTTTAGCAAGCCCTCGAGAAAAGTTTTCAATCAATTTCGAAGAAACTTGCTTTAATGGGGAGAAAAATTCTTCTTAGACTTCTTCCTCTATTGAAGCTTCGCCTTATTTTGGCTCGACTAAAAATTAATAACAAAAAAAAAAAAAAAAAAAAAAATAATTTGATTAATAATTAAACTATTTGAAAGACTGAAAACTTTTGAGGTATAAAGTTATCAAATTTGTTGTCTTTCCAAATATAATTCAAATTAAATTAAGAGATCCTTATTTCGAAATTATTTCTTATTCATGTAGTATGAATACATTTTTGAATAGGATCCTTTGTCAACACAATAAGCTTATACTAGAGGCACATCTAGAGTGAATGATTAATTATTCTCATATACATAATAAAAAATAATATTAACAATAATTGTTAATTACCATAAAAACCTAACCACAGCTTCGAATATGGTTTTCAACCGGAACCGAAACGTCAAGTTTTTTTTTTTTTTAACTATATTAATGAAATAAAATATATTAATAATATATTTTTTATATCTTCTTAATATATTTCAACTTGCGCATTTTTAATTACGAGCTTATTAAGTAAGAAAAGAAATTATATTTTTCTCAACACATTCTATTTATCAAAGAAGATAACCATTTTAAATGGGGCAAACTTAATGTTTTTTTAATAATAAATTTTATCACTTTAAAATATGTGAAATATATGAAACAAATGAATATCGACGTTTTTTCAATCTCCAGTTTCCATTTTCAAATGAGATTTTAATTAAGAGGAGGAGGAATCATAATAAATTAAAAAATAATGTTTCTTCTTGTAAGATAATGGCGAGTCTCAATAAAAACTTTTCCAATTGTCTTTCGTTTAGAAATGAGTTGATTTCTTTGGAATTAAGTGAAAAATATTCGTATTAAATTTAGGTTAAATTCTTTACAAAAGCACATATGAATAAAATGTAAAATTTGGTCTATAAAGATTAATTACATTTTTTGTACTATTTGTATATACATAATATAGCATCTTGCCTGATTTATGTTTTATTTTATTAAAAAAAGGTTTAAGAATTTTTAATTATGATTCTCTAATTATAAAGCCCTAAATTTTTTTTTGAATGGTTGATATACGATATTATTTTAACTTAATTTAAATAAGTTTTATTGAATATTCATTTTACAAAACATTTTTCATACAATTATTTTTCTTCGGCATCGAGCTTCTTCTTCCAAAATGATACCTTGAGTTTCTAATGGACTTTATCTCATGCTTTTCTGTTTATTTTTGCTGAGAAACAATATTTTAAATAAAAACCTCAGACTATTTTCTAGAAATAATGAAAGAACAAAGATAAAGGAAATAAATTAAAAAAAAAACAACTTTGGTAAATCATATCACTATAGATAGAATTAAGAGATTAGCATCAGATTTGATAAATCATAATATTAGAACAATTTTCTATATAAGTATTTTTTTATAGTTAGTAGTTAAAATATCTTTTCTAATTTGAACTTGAAATTAAGTATCATATTGTTGATTGTTGGCTAAAGTTGATTTTGACTTTGATCTTTGATATAGTATATAAAATTTTGTTCGGATTTGTCGTATTTATGCAGAGAGCACACTGAGATAGTGAGAGAGAATACTTTTTGGGCTCGAGAGGTGAAAATTCATGAATATCCATTAAACTCTTGATTCCAAAATAGGGAAATAAAAATAGCTAATAAAATTTAAATTTCTGAATTACTCAGCTGATATATTATTAATAAATTCGTAGGCTTATATAATTTATTCCCACCAGGTATTTAACCTTTTTTTTTCTTATCTTGAAGGAGAATTAAAATAATTATTCATTCTATAATAAAAATTGTTTTAAGAGGTCTTAATTAAAGGTAATTTAAATTAATTCTAGATTACAAATCAATAATCAAAATCAAATCTCTATTTGTTCTTCTAATTGAAGATTAATCTTTTAGTGAGGAAGGAACTTTATAACTTTATAAAGTAAATTAGCTATATCATCAAGGAAAATTGTATCCAGAAAATAATTCACTTCTATATATTATTAGGGTATTACAATAAAGTTTCTAATTGATTCAAATAATGATGTACTTTTCTGGTATAAGTAGTTAGTTACCTTTAAGAAAGGGGCTATTTGATATACAATACATATATATAATACAATACGATAGATCCCTTGGCAATTAATTTGTTGCCTTTGTCTCTTGGTAAAGTTCATGATCTGTCAGCGGCTGACTTTCCGTCTTAGCAACATATTTATTTAAATTAATTTGTATGTATAAAATTGTATAAAATAAATAGTTATTTTTCTGAGGTTATATTGGCACCTTTCATATTTATTTAAATTAATTTGTTGCTAAGACAGAAAGTCAGCCGCTTTCTCAGATTTCTGGCTCTTAATGATCAATTCCAGAGGCGTCTATTTGGGAGTGAGAGGACCTTCATCTATCTTCTTCCTCTACCTACTTTCTCCTCTGTTTATTTATTCCCACATTTCATTTCATTTGGACCGTATAGATCCCTATTTATATATCCGAGGTGCATTCGTGCACGGATGCACACACCCAGCCGACCTCTGGTCATAGCCATCTATCGTCACCCCGTGAAGTTATAATAATTGATTTCCTATCTCTATATTCATTTGTATCTACTAACTACTCCTATAGCTAATTTCTCCTCATCCTTTTCAACCAATCCCACTTAAGCTAGGAAGGATAGCCTTGAGGAGGGAGTCTTTCAATACCGGCGTGTAGCCTACTCCTTGCAAAAAGTGCATCATTGAGAGAGAATCCTTCTTTATGTCCCTTCCATAGGACGGGGTGTCACACCAACTCCCTCTCTTCACAGAGCTGCCTGAGGGCTCTATTGTGGTGGGATTCAATGCTTCAATCTAGGGCGCACTTGAGGATTTGTTTACATTAAAAATTTATATATAATGAAAAAATCTCACCATGCCCGGGATATGAATACCGAACTCCTGTATAGAACGACGAACCCTACTGACTATTCCACAAAGTCCTCCATTAACAAATAAAAATAAATAAAAACTTATCAAATGGAAATTTATAATAAATATATAATAAATGTAATACAATATAATTGTAAGAAGAGATGAAATTGTATTTACAAAAGCTTCATAATATTCATATATTATATATTTTATATGCCATGTTCTATGTAGCAGATAAAGCAGATGGCGTGACAATATAAACACAGAGATATGTAAGCAGGATGATTGCACCTCGATTGTCAACAGGGAGCCTCTCTGTGGCCCACACGTTATAATCCACCCCATAGAGCAAATAGCAATTAGCGCCCGAGGGGGTAGCGACCCTTGCAGGGCAAATGGCCAGCCAGCCACCCTCTGGTCCAGTCAGCATCCCTTTGGTCTAACATCCCTCGGGTGCAGACACAAATGTGTGAGAGGGTGGGAGGTATGAATTCATATTAGACCCACGACATATTCTCAATTCAGACAGTGGATTAATAATCACAAAAAGGGTGGTGACAAAACTTCTTTTTCCTTCTGATTGTAATTTTTAAAATTCAATTATAGTAAATTTTCTTGTCTGGTGCGCTCTTAATATAATGATCTCATTTTGTTTTCACTTAAGGGAGAAAAAAAAACAAAAAATAATTTAGAAAAAAAAAAAAAAAAAGAACAGAAAATATAATAAAAAATTTGTGATGTTAAACTTTACTTAATCCTATCCATCTTTGAATAGACTTTCAATAGACTGGTAATTTTTTGATGTTAATTTGTAGAAACGAGATTTTTCTTGTATATAAAAATTTCAAGCTGAATAAATTCTTCGCTTTAATCCCGGGCAGCGTGGAGTGGGCAGTTATTCTAATCCAAATAATCTAGTACTGATTAGATAAAAAGCTATTCTGCAATAAATTTTTATATAGTTTTTCCATATTAGGATCAAAGTTTTAAGAATATTTTTTTTTTAGTCTTTTTCGGCATCTGTGGCCATTTAGACCCCGTCCTTCTTTAAGAATATTATTTTACTTTTTGGGACTGAAAATTTCAACCAAAAAATTAAAAATTATTGAACTTGTTATAAATAAATTTCCTTCAACGATTAATTTTCACCATCAGTTTATATCTTATATTTTCTGCTTTAAAATATATTTATTTTAGACAGTGAAAAATGGGAGTAGAGAGGTAAAGGGGCTCTCATTCCAAAAAAAAGTTCACCAGGAATAGGCCATTGAGCCCAAAACTGGTGTGTGCACAGTGCACAATACACCAGAGGTAACCAACGGGGTAATGATTTTTTTGCTGGGATTTGAAGGTTTTTATGCCTTTAATTAAAGGCTTTTCCCCCAAAAAAAAAAAAAAAAAAAAAAAAAAAACAAATCAAGTGAAAAAAATAATAGGTATAGAAATGTATG
>JAAAKE020052889.1:0-25945 GCA_010014785.2 Anisolabis maritima
TAAATAAATAAATTTATTTACTTTTCGTTTTTTTTTTTTTTTTTTTTTGCATTTTGATTAATATTATAAAGTTTAAATTAAGAAAAACAACCAATAATGTTACTTACTGAAAATTTACTGGAAATTTTAAATTTTTATGAGTATCTACCTATAAAAAATTTAATGATATTTAAGAATTTTATCCCTACACAAAGTTTAATTTTAGAGTTTTAATGAGTTTTAATAAAGCTACTTTTTTCATATTCTCTTTATTTCTTTCGGCGTTTATGTCAAGCCGAATTGGAATTTCATAGAGTTTCAAAAAAAAAAGAAAGCCTTTTAGCCTCTAACATACAAATTATTTGGGCAAAAAAAAAAACAGAATATTTTGTTTCTCAGTAAAGTCAATTTTGGAATTTTCAGAATATTTAAATTTATCCACCGAAATGAGCAATAATATTCTAGGCATGCCTTTTGTACGCTGTGTTTTTAGAATAATTTCATGCTCTGTTAACTTGGGGCCTCCCTCAGGACCCTCTGGTCAATGTAGTCATTCCCAAAGTAATCAGCGTTGCAATGTATGCAGATGTGACCTACAATTAATTAGAGAAGGGCTGGAATGTTACTTTGAATGGCGCCTGTGCTACGAGAAGAAATTATTGAGGAAATGAGAGATTTATAATCGTGAATTAATTTATATTAAATGCCAATAACAAATATTGCGTAATAAAAATAAGAGATATTATGTTGAAATTTTAACAATTAATTCTTATTCAATTTTGACCTAAAAAGATTATTCTCCTGAGCCATTATTCTCCTCAAGTGTACTATTATATAGTTATTATTCTGCAGTTTTTCTTTAAATTTATAGTGAGAGGAACGAACTGGCTCGTCGCATAGCCTGGCGTTTGACGTAAAAGTGGGAAGACTGACATAAAGGGAACAAAAGAAATGTCAGTCTTATTCCGAGTAATTCGTAATTACTAGCCACGTACTCATCATGTGTTCTCTGGAATAGTGCTTAAACTATGAAAGAATCAAATGAATATTCTTATTGACAAAATTTTAAAATTTTTACTGATGTATCATTAGATAGATTGATTAATCGATTAAAGTCAGCCATTTTAGAACTAATTAGTCCGGCCGGTCACGGATTTCGAGAAATCTTACCCCCACATTAAAAATCTAAAGACCAAAAGTATATCTTCCATATTCCCTTCAATCATTCATAATGACACTTCAAATATTCTCCGATTTTTTTGTTTATAGGAGAGATGGAAAGGCCCCAACATGATTCTTTCTCTGACTTTCTGCAATTCCGAAAAAACCGACTATATTCGATAATTAATTGGATTCAAATTCAAACCTCAATATCCTTTTTGTCCTCTTAAGAATTTTTATTTTTATTTTTTTTTTTTACTTTTTCCTGAATCTTTCTTTCTCTCCATCCCAAATAAAATTTAATCTGAAAAATTTATTTATATAAATAAATAGCCAATACTAGTATAACTTTCATAGATTGGAATCCATTAATTAATTACCTATTTAGAGGGAATCTATCAAAATGCCGGAATATTCATATCGATTAAGTATTGGACATAGACAAATTAATATGAGGGAAAAGGAAATCCTGTTCAAAGTATATATTGTTTCCGTAGATTAAAACAAAAACAAACTCATTCAAAGTAAATTATACCAATGAAATAATAATTATATATATATTGTATAAATGGTCCATTTTGAAATATAAAATTTCTCATTTCATAAAAATAAAAGACTTGTAGTCAAATTAAGCAAGTGGAAAAACAAATTATGAGCTTTAAAAAAAACTTTAGTATGGCCACTCTCGAAAGAGTGTTGAGAGACTGGGAAAGATTCATAAACGTGGTTTTCCTCCTCTCGTGGAACGAAAGAAAGGGGGAAGCCCCTTTAGCGAACCTATTGTTCGCTTAAGACATTATTGTGCAAGTAATTTTTAGCTTTCACAGTTTAAGAGTGGGGATAATATTTATGAGATGGCGCCAGATAAATAAAAAATTATTATTTTTATTATAAATGGGCAAAGTCAAAAAATTTTCATATTATATGACGGTCTACAAATAAAACTGAAAAAAATGCTTCATGATGCATAAGGCTGACAATGAAAAGATAATATGATTGATCTAAATAGGGGTGTTTCAAAAATAGTAATTTCAGGGAATTGACTAATAATATATTAACCATCTTTAGATGATTTAGACCAGAATAAAGGAGATAATTATAGGAAACATGTTTTATAATAAAAATTTCCTAGAGAGGGACAAAACAATTTAGTTGAGACAAGAATAATGTACAATTTATAAATAAACATAAAATCCGGACATGTTCGACGGGATTTTAAAGGAAGAAAGTTGCATTGATAAACTTAAAAGTCAAGGGGTGTAAGTTCGGATCCCAAGTAGTCCGATAAAAATTTATTTAAATCAAATTGGATTGATTTAAATAAATATGCCTGGACAATAAATATCGCAAATAATACTTTTTAAAGTCTATATGGCCTCAGATGCCGATAAGACTTAAAAAAAAAGAAATTTGGATTGACATTGTTGGAACTGAATAATATTCCTAGCCTATATGAGGCCAACTAGACCGAAGAATGACCTGTTGAAAGCTTCGCCTTAAGTGCTTAAGGTAAATAAAATATTTTTTTAAGATTGAATCAATTGGCAAATGAAGAATTGAACATTTCCACAAATGAATAATAATTCTAATAAATAATACAAAGCCTTATAATTTTTACTTTCTCATATTCATACTTAGTTTTAATAAATATAGTTTCGGAATAGAAATAGAATATAATCTTAAATAATTTTCATTGCTCACATTTTTCTCATAAGTCATCAGTACACCGCAGATATTAGATAAGTTATTAGAAAATATGAGGTTATTTATTGACAGGTCGCGTACCTGGCCAAGGGGCTTTTTCCCCTAAACCTCCAGAATTTTTTATCATTTATTGCAAAATGCTAGGAATTTTATCCTAGCAGTTTTGATATTATTTGATATGACCAAATAAGATTTTAATAATTTAATATTTTTTTTCAATTTCCAGAAAAAAAAAAATTAATAAGAAAAAAAACTAACAGACCTCTGCTTTTTAAAGTTCATTCTTTACTGCTTTTTCTATCAAGTTGTTTGTAAATAGTGCTATTTTAAATTTTAAATATGTAGAGTTTTGGCGGGGTCCTCTGATTAACTGGTTTGATGGCGCACAAAAGAAATTTAAAACTTGCATATCGTTTTAAATTAAAAAGTAGTTGGAAAAGATCTTTCAAAACCAAAAGTTATCAAAATGAATTTAAACCTAAATTTGGAAAAAACTTTTTGAAAAAAGATAGGCGACTTACTTTAGAGTATATAAACTGGATAGCCCTGATTTTTGATAAGTAGACAACAATTTAAACGCGTTCATTGTAATTAACTTAAATACCAAATAGTTACTTGATATAAAAATTCCTGGTCCCTTTTAGATTGGCTCTCGATCATTATTTGACACCAATCAATGTCCTGCGAATAAATGAACCAGAGCCGAAAATCGATGTAATTTTAAAAAAAATGGTGACGCAATATTTATAAGGTGATTATTTGGTAAAGCCATCACTCTTTGAATCTGTTAGCATATTGAGAGATTATCTTTTGCTTTGATACAGGATCAAATACATTTTTTAAATTAAAAAATAACGTGCAGGAAATTGATCATACATAAAAAATTATTGATAAAAAAAAATAGAAATAATAATGAAGGTTTTTTCTATGTAAAAAAAAAAGAATACATTTTTTTTAATTTGATCAAGAAATAAACTCTCTTAATTAAGACTTCTCAACGTCTACAAATTTAATTGTTTAAGTTAGAAAATCTTTTTACTTTTCAATTTTATTGATAAAAAAAAATTTATTTTAAAGATTTTTGAAGGGGTTTAATAGCTTTCTTTGTGATTTGTACAAGTTTGACTGATCTTGGCCAAACTAAAAGCAAGCTGTAAGTGGAGCTATCTTTGCCCTACTACTACTGGAATTTTGGGAAGGACCGCCTAACTCATTTATATACATATAAATAAATGTATGTATAAAATAAAATAAAAAATATTTATCACCCTGCCGACTGTTTTTAGTACTACATATCACCCATCTTCAGGACAAAGGTGGTATGAATTTTGAATATATCAACAATATAAAATTTCCTCTGTTGATGCAGAGGTAGAGGTCTCGCTCCACGTACCACAAATATTTATTTATAGACTGTTAGACCTTTGTTTGAAATATATCAGTCTTTTTAAGACTTAAATGATTTATATCAGTGAATTCTCGGCTCCAGCCGAGACAAATAATGAGACCAAAGTGGAGGACAAACGGACCAAGTATTAAGAACTTTCGGCCGAACTGAAGTAGATGCATGGAGGATTCTTGGTTAAAATAGTGGCCTTATCACGTCCTTGGTGGAGTGAATGTCTCATTGCTCTCTATTTCTAAATCATTCTGGTCTGCAATCAAAACGCAGTAAATATTGCAGATGGACGCAAAAGGTAATCTCCATAGGAGAACCTAAATGTTTCGGAGCTCTGGGGAAACCTATGGAAGAACAATAAAGATTCAAGGAAAAACAAAATAATAATATTATTATTATATTGGCTATTATTTAATGTAAATAAATAAGAATGGCTTCAGATGCCGAAAAAATTTTTTAAAAATACAATATTAAATTTTATTGTTAAGAATAATTGCTCAAAAAAAATAGAACCTCCCACTTGGATAATTAAGCCACGAAAAAGCTCAGAATATTTTTTATTTTTTATTATTTTATTTTAAGTCACTTTCGGCTGTTACGGCCATTTTGACTTTAAATATATATGATTAGAAAAAATTAGTAGTTGTATAAATTAATTGACGATAATTGTTATCCGTACATTTTTATTTAAATTAATTCGTAACCAATTTTAAATACATTTTTTCTATCAAGACCCTGGTGAATTGAATCTTTCATAGTAATTATAATTAAGGCATCTTATGATATTTTTTATCTTTAATCCTCTAATGATTATTGAGATAAATGTTTTCTACAAAGTAAAAATTTATTTTTTTTTTATTTATTTATACTATGACAAACTATCAAATATATCAAATTGAAGTTTATTATTATTGATCTATTGTTTCATTATGAAATCTTCAATTTTCCTAGGACTCGGCAATCAGCTTAAAAAATTAAAAATCAGGGATCGTGGAAAAACAACGTTAGTGACCTTGTGTAAATTTATTTTAATGAATTATTTAAAAAAACCTTTATGCAAAAATCTCAGTACTTTTTCATATCTCTTTTTACTTTCTTTTTCATCTCTTCTATGAATTGACAATTTGGGTATCTAAAAAATTTTGACTACAAAATGAAAAAAAAAGAGATTGAATAGGAAATTGAAAAGTAGAAAATCTTTAGATAGACACCTATTTTCACTAACTAGATGTTTGGATAGAAAAATCATTCAATTGTTTTTTTTTTATTTTCTTGTTGGAGTTGGTAAATCCGAGTTAAAAACATTTTCAATTTTTTTTTGACAGCCGAATATTGAGCTACAGAAATCGAGGGTGTGATGTTGATGATGGCGCATACAACCGAAAAAGGAATTTTCAGGAGATAGGGGTGGGGGAGATATATCCAGCCATCGGATTGGGATGTTATCCGGGTGTGTCAATATTTGCCGCTGGCGGGTTTTACTTTTGACGAGAGCACCGGACAAATACTCGAGACTAAAATCGGACTCACTGTCGACTGGAATTACACAGACCAGCCAAGCTATTTTTTATCTTTAAAGAAAGGGTCATCCAAGTGAAGTGTTAGCAAATTTGTCGCTGTGTTTTCTCAATTTGAATAAATATATACAGAATCCCGGGGAAAAAAAAAAAAAAACTAGAATAAATAACTTGGTCAAATATTGGTAAAAAAAATTTCGACTCGGAACTGTTCTTTTCATTCTTTTACAACCCATGGGGCATATAATATAAAATAAAAAAAAAAAAAAAAACAAGCGTGATTTTATTTTCCCATTTGGGAGCCCTTAGGTTAGAATAGACTAAAACCAGCCACCAACAAGAAGTAAACTTTTCTTTTGTATAGAAATGATCCAAGTTGAAGGAAAGTGATTAAAGAACAATATTGGAGAGTTCCCTAAGGATGGTCAGCCGGGCACGTCTGTGGGGATTGAGTACCCACCCGCCGGTTCCAACCTCCCGTGGCCATGACGTCACCATTTTTTAACAGAGCCTCTTCCATTCTACTTCGATCAATTTTAAAAAGCAATTTTTCTTAGAGCTGACAGAAACCAATGCAAAACGGATAAACGTCAAAAAGACCCGCAATTTTTCATTTTTAACAAACATTTATTTTCAAACTAGAAAAGATTTGTTTTTTTTTTTTTTTTTGTCTCCTGGTGAAATTTTGTTTGAATATTTTTAATTTGATTACGAGTATCCCTTCTCAGATGGTAAATAACGAGGGTAATTTCGGGGTCTTGGGGTTTGAGAATGTGCCAATGAAACGAATTATGGCTATTCCCTTCACTGAATGATTCAAATTAAACCGTCACCATTTATCCAATTTAAAGCTGCTTCCTAAAGAGAATTTTATAAAATAGGTCAAAGGAGAAAATGAATTATCTAAAAATCAAATGCACATGCTTTGAAATTTATAAGGAATTATTTCTAACATTATATTTTATACTAACTTATATATAGAATGAAATTGAAAAAAAAAAAAAGAAAAAAAAATTAAATATGATCTTATGTTATTTTCTAGACAATCTAAATATAAGAAAATATTAAAAATTTATTTTAAAGAAAATAGTAGATAAAGATAAAATAAAAATTCTTTCTTTACCTTATTATTTTACATCAAAGCTTGGAAATTAAAGCAACAGACCGAACTGACTTCTTAATAAGAAAATACTAACACAAGAAAATTTCCAACCAGCTCCACTTTTCATCCCCTCGAGCATTGTTGAGTTATGTTAAAAAAATTTTCTATATTCAATATGATTTTGTTCAGATTTTTGTCAAACATGTCTTGATGATAAGAATGAGCGCTGTTTGAAATGTCGAAAGAAAGTTGTTTTAAATTTTCCCTTTGGCTTTTGTAGAACCTTTCTTCTTATTCGATTTTTATAGAGCTACAACCTGCAGGTATATAATTTCCAGTCATAGGAATCATTCATCAGGATTTACCCCTGAGAATAGAAAATATTATAGATAACTCTCTCCTCATATAGAAATTTTCTGAAACTCCACTAAGGTGATTATTTGCGGTTGATTTTCATTAAATTCTATTTATCCGGCTGAGAATGTGATCAAACAATGATCGTCTTTTGAAGAAACCACAGCGCAACTCTCCAAAGCCCTAAACGTTTTTGAGATGTGTCGAGTAAAAGATAAAGGTTTATATCACCCTCCCTTAACTTATAGCAATTAATTAGATGAGTAAGGGAAATAAATATTTGTAATGAATGAATAAATCTCTTGTATTCTATGAAGAATAGTTTTCTCTTTTTTTTTGAAAGTATTGATTTAAACCTTTTAAAATATTATTGATACTCAAATGAAGTGTAAAATAAGTAACTGGCAAAGAGGATGGGAGGGTTTCTCTCTAACAAATAACTGAATTTGGTCACGGAAATGGAGGCGACGCTGATACTGGCAACAGCATCGCCGAGGACGTGTAGCAAAATGAAAAATGAGATATAAATTGAATTGTTCGAAGGGAGTCGCAACGATATTGGCTTGGAGATGAAGCGAGAGCCCTTAACACGTCTGAAGAGGCTGAAAGGATTCTCTTGAGCCTTGGCTGAAAGCCATTATCCAAGCTACGATTCTTCGCCAGACCCACGTTTCTAATGAGATATTTTAAACTTGACTGCGAAAATTACTTGAATTTTATTATTAGTCTCTCTCCTTCTCCTAATTAAAATTAAATAAAAATACAACTCCAGCCAAGTAATTTGTATTCGGTAGAAGTAAATAGTATAACAAGATTTTTTTTATGTACGTACGTATTTTTTATTTTATATCTTCTTTCAAAACAAAATCACAAAAAATATAAAAAGTGTATTTCATATTATATGATAAACTATATAATAAAAAAGAGAGGTGAATTGGTCATTGGAAAATATTCGCAATAAAATAGCATTCTTCACACCGTCATTTTATATGGAAAAAAATTTAGATATTTTAAATAAAAGTAAAGTATTTTAGGATTTTATTTATTTTATAAATTTTCTAAATACATATTATAAAAATACTATAATAAATAATTATATTAGTAAAGGGGATCTTTAATTTCAAGAGCTTATCAACGGCCGAAACAATTATCCTCCTATCTCCTTCCTATCCCTATTTCCTTGAGAACTTCCCAAAGTGACATCGCCCGTACTCTTTGAAGTAGAGGTGGAGCTCTCGCTTGATGTTCCAAGGGTCAGTGGTTCGCGGGACTCGTCCTAAGGAATAAAATTTATTTAAATTATATTAGCAACAAAATGATTTAAATAAAGATGGACGGAGACTAAATGCCCTCAAATGCCTTAAGAAAAGTGATATCGAAAAAAGAAAAAACCATCATCACAGTCCGGATCAGAATTTAAACAACTGCTGAGCTAACGAGTTAAAAATAACCTTTTAAAGAATATGATCGTTCACCAAACGGAACGATTTAGTGACTAATTGGAATGGGCTCTTCAAAACAGTAAAATCCACTTGAAATAAATAAAATTTTTTCAACGAGTATTTCTTATCGATGCAAACTTAAATTCAAGTTAATCATTATTCCTAAAAGCAATAGATCATTTGATTGAATTTTTGTGGTTTACGAGTGGGCCTCAATAAAATAAAACATGGCTACATAAATAGATAGAAACAGTCAGGGAATTGAGCACACGCAAAGAAACCCTTCGATCCAAGCCATAACAATATAACGATGAATTTGTATTTAAGGGTTTGGCTTAGTATGGAGGGGATGAAATAGAATAATAAATCATTTTTCCAAACCCTCTGTCTGCGTGCGTGGGTGTGTTAGGATATCCAGGAAGGACAGGACCAACCCTTTATCAACGTTAGAACAGGTGACCTATAACCCCAGTTGTGCAGGGCACCTGCCGTCTCCCCCAAGGGCAGTACATTTGTCACAACGCCAACCCTCACCTCGAATCTCCGTTCCGAGGATTTCGCACGTTTGGTCCATTTTAAAATGCCATTTTAAATAATAATTCAATTTGAAATGAATTAATCACATTCATTCTATAAAACCTGGCCAACATTCCAATGGACATTGCCAGAAAAAAATTATTTTCCATTTTGTTCTGCAATTGGATGGAATTGACCCTCACTAAATAAATTACTGAATTAAATTTTTCTAATCAATTGATTTTTCATAGTTTATCATATCGAAGTGGGAAATTTTTTAAATAGCCTACGTAGGTGTTGATTTTCAATATATTTAAAATTCAAGTTCAAATTAATTTTTTAGAACTCTTCTCAACGTTTTATTTATTATTTATTATTCAGCACATTTAAGGGAAACCTTTTATTTTTGTATTAACAGAATGTATTTTTTTTTTTCATGTCTTACCTTACCTCACACTCTCTTTTGTCACTTTGTATCTCACAGGGATTATTTTTCCTTTGACTAACGGTCATAGGTTATAAATTAGGTATGTATATATTTGTTTCTTTTGGGAGATTTATAAAAAAGAACGGATATTAGAGAACAAGAAATCTTGCACATTGGTTATAATTATATTTTAAAAAATGGCAATTTCCAGTTATATAGATGTAAATTTTTTTTAAATAATAATTATTTTTATTTTTCATTTGGATTCTTTTTTCTAGTGAGAAACCTTTTTTAGAAAGTTAAATTTTAACTGCTGTAATTCCCTCGCTAAGACTTTCTCACTAAACTTTCTCCTGGAGATGGGTATGTATGTTAGGCTATATTGTTGTCGTTCAGATATTTGTAAACAGATTAATAATTTTTTTTATTTTGACTTAAAATTACTGTTTTCTCTTTCTTAATGTATATTGTCTCGTGAGTCATGTTATTTAATATCTTAAAGATGTATTAGGTTCTCAAATTGTTTATACATTATAATGGTGGGGAAGTTTGCGTTTTTCACTGAATTGGTAGAAACGTCACCATTGATTGATGGCATGTCTTCGTTATCAGTGAGAGATACCTATTTATTTGATGTTTTAATGGAAGTGGTTAACTTCCTCTGCGGATTAATCAATTATTTTGTTTTCTAATGTTATTATTCTCTTTTTAAGTCTATTATTTGTGTTCGAAGTATCTGCTTGCGGGCTTTCAGTGTTTGGGATATTTGTTTGTGATGACATTTTGCAGCTTGATATGATTTTCCATTGGGCTTGTTTTGTATTTGTTCCCTCAGGGCTCCATGATGTTTTCTTTTTTCTACCCATTCCGATTAGGGTTTTGCTGTAATAAATTGGAATAAATGGGAAAAATATAATTTCATTATTTATTTTGATGGTAGATAATAATAATGATTGAACTTGAAAAATATGATAAGTAATATATGAAATTATTAAATATCAGGATAAAAAAATCTCTGTCTGTTTAACAGTACTGTTGCTAAGGAATCCTTTAAATTTTTTCTTAAAAAACAAATCTTGAATACAAAATACTCATTGAGCTTAAAAATAAGATTTTTTTATTTTGGCATAAAGGCATTCACGAAATATTGTATTTATTATATAAGTGTAGAATAATTAATTGCCAATATAATCCACATAAATTTCATAGCTCATGCCGGAAACCACTGACCTTTAGATTACGAGGGTTGCCTTTTATATTTCGGGATTGCGCTAAATTAGTGCTGCTTACGCTTCTATCATAAAGTTTGACATTTTTGATGGTATACGTATTCAGAACATATTGACATACGAGCGCTATCTGTGTAGTTTACAATAACTTGAAATCATCTCGGCTAAAAATGGAATTAAATCGTAAACATTTTCGAGCGATTATTTTTTATAGCTTTAGACCTGAATTAACCCAACAGTGCATCGATGAACTTAATTAGACTTTTGGTGATGAAGCACCATCCAGGATTTCTGTTTATCGATGGTTTGCCTATTTCAATTGTGGCCATAGTTCGGTTAAGGACGAATTTCGTGAAGTCGTCCAAAATCGGTTGTTCCGGAAAACATTGATGCTGTGCGTGAAATGATACTTCAAGATCGTCTTGAGACTTAATTGAGGTATCCTTGGGCATTAGTGGGACCAGTATACATTCAATATTGCATGAACATTTGACCGTCAAAAGGATTTGTTTTGATCTCAAATCTCGAAGTATGAAACAAGATCTTCACCACTGCTCTGAGAAACAGAGGCACAGGGGATTGGTATTTGAAGACCATTTTGTTTTAAAAAACTAAACCTAAGAGTTAGGCGGACGTAAACATAATAAATAAAATTTAAAATAAAAGATATGATGATTTAATTTTCTGAAATAATTTAGTAAATACAATAATATAATTGAAATTGAAGTGAGGAAGTTTTAAAATTAATTTAAACTCTTCTTTGAAAAATTATGTTTTAAAACTCGAAGTAAAATTTATGTTTAGAGGAGAATAAAATTTTGACCAATAGGAATAAATCGTTAAACGAAGTGATATTTTTTTCTTTTTAAATATAAAAACGAAATAAAAAGGAAAATTTAGGTTATAAAACTTTAATAAAGACCAGGTGAATTATATATAGCTATAATTTTAGTAAAATAATAAAATATAATAAAAAAGACATCTAAAATGAAATTCGAAAAAATAGGCATAAATCCTAATAGGAAGTATGATATTCACTTTATTATTATTATTAAATTAAGTGACAATTTAAAATTGAATTCTCAATAAAATATTTTTTAAAGATATCGGGAAAATATCTTATAGCCCCCATTCCGTGGTCGAAAGGTTAGAGATATTGAGATTGTCAATATTGATAGCCTTCAAAACCAAGGATATGGATTTGATCTCAGCTAAGCCGATGAAAATTTATTTAAATCAATCATATACCATTTGATATAAATTAATATGCCTGGTATCTTATATAATAAATAATTAAGATGGTTTACAGTTTATATGGCCTTTGATGCCGAAAAAAACATAATAAATTGAATAATGATAATCAGCTCGATGTTTTTTTTGGAAAACCTTCTGGATTAAAACCAGCTGTGTTCCCAAAACATCTTCACAACTTTATTTAGTTTATTTTATATTTCGGGGTGAACATGACGCGTGCTGATAGACTTATTTATTTCATATAATTTATTTATTTTTTTTTATATGGAAGCATAAGGTCCAACGGACCTATAATGACCATTGATCATATTCATGGAAGAACAAGAATAAGAAAGAGTGAGGTGCTTGTTGAGGTTGTACTTGATAGGATGGAGATTGTAAGTTTTAGGAAAGATAGTAGCAGGGAGGTTGTTCTAGTTACTGAGATCATGCTGATAAAGGAAGACTGGAATTGATTAGTTCTACTAGTTGCGAGTTTAACGAAGATTTTGGGATGACTCCCTTGTGCGGACAAACCTCGCTTTGGTGGTTAATCGGCAGAACACCGAAAATACCTGTAAAAAAAAATGTCAATGCAGAGATGCAAATGCAGTGGTCGAGTGACTGCAAGGAGGAAGTAAGAGACTGGACTCCGATCACATATATGTGCGCGCACACGCACTGGTAGCTCTTGGGCTTTTGTCATCTATCTCCATCCGTTCGACTTCGATCCGCGTTATGAAAAGAGAGAGCATGCTGAGAAGCTCCTCTCCATTGGTGGGACCCATTCTCAAGGAAATCTGAGCTGGATAGAAGTTGGTGAGGGAGAAATACTGTTTGGATCTGAAGAGGAAACCAAGCTTCCCAGTAGCCGATTTGGCGACTGCAGATCATTCCAGAGAAGATAAGAAGACATAAAAAACATAAAAATATTTTCAATCAAGAGCGACCGTCCATCCACATTATGGTGGAAGTATCTTGTGGCCTTCACAGTTTACAGCGGGATAATATCTTTGAATCTTTGAATATATTTGGAAAAGATTGAAAGCTATATAAAAGATATATTTATCTCACCTCGTTTCGTTTTAATGGATAATTAGGAGACCTACATGAAATCCGAAAATAATAAATTTAATAGTATGTATGAAATAGGTATGAAATTTGATGATTTTGAATTTCATGTACCTCTCAAAATTATGCATTAAGATGAAACAAAAGCTTGTCCAGTTACATTTGAGGGGAAGAATATGCAAATCAAATACATATCATAATGTTGAGAAACTTGACATTTATGAAGGAGGGGGTCTCTGTTATTCCTTATATCGGTGACTCTCAATCTTTGGGACTCGTAGGGGAAATAACAAGGGGACGCAAAGACATGAAGATAAAATATTCGAAAAAAAAAAAACTTATTATTTAAACCAAAATAAGAAAAGATACATCCTGTCACTCTTAAAAATAGAAAACTGCAGAGAAATAACAACAAAAAGTATTTTAATATTAATTATTGAAAAATTAGTAATTTCTTTGCATTTGTTTTGCAGAAAAGAAAAATAAATTAGAAAAAAATACTAAGGTTCTAAAAATCATTGAGCTCGATCAAATGATATGGGAAGTTGAGTCCCAAATATTAAAATGTTTAGAACCACTGCATATACTAGTAACTAGCGCTCCATCCCATATTAACTTTAATTCTCTTCTTAAAGATTTTATTTTATTTAAATGAAAGTATAATTTTTCACTTGCCAGTTATATGACAAGTTTAAAAAAGAGACTAAAAATACATACATATGATATAAAAAATTTCCTCCAAGTAATTTTAATTATAAAAGAGAAAATGTGTTAAATGTTATTTACGCTAAAAAAAAAAAAAATTGTATTATTATGAGAAAAAAAAAAAGATGTGAGAAAAATTATGTTTTCCTCTTCTTAAAATAATAAAAGGTGAAGGAAGAGTAGGTCATAAGGTTGTTGACTTTTATAATAAATTTTACAAGAGAATATGCTATATTTTAAAGTGTCAGTGGGAATTTTTTTTTGAATCAAGGGAGCTTATTTTACGGAAGAACTTGGAAGGGGGTTGAATGAGGGTAGTAGGGGTATAATTCGGTTGTCAAAACAAAAGCCGAGTTCTCTCAGAGAGAGAAAGAGAGAGGGAGAGATGCTGCTGGTCCAACCTCTTGATGTTACTCATCTCATTTATTAAAACTTTGACGGCTCTAAACGCGTGAAAACTTTAA
Organism: Anisolabis maritima; assembly: GCA_010014785.2. Lineage (NCBI taxonomy): Eukaryota > Metazoa > Arthropoda > Insecta > Dermaptera > Anisolabididae > Anisolabis > Anisolabis maritima. The sequence continues at coordinate 14,304 of JAAAKE020052889.1, forward strand.
TTACTTAGTAAAATGCGACGTGCCTCCAAAGTTGACGATGCCGTTCTTGTTGTGTATATATAACGTTTTATATATATATATATACATATACGTATATTTGGAGAGGGAATTTTTGCACGTGACTTGAGACATCGTCACCCAACCGAAAAGACACCGCCACACCCTTCTTCTTCTTCTTCTACTTCTTCCCTATAAACACTAGACACACACACACACACGCACAAAAAATTCGAAACTCGTTTTCCGGTGCATATTAAATTCCCGGCTTGTCGACACAATGTTCGCGGGCTAAGAATGTGGAGAATGCTCTATGGAGGGGAGAGGCAAATGGCAATCCGCAACCCCCAAAAATACAAGTATGTTGGATTATCGAATATTTGTTCCTTAATTTTTTTTTTTTTTTTTTCAAATAAAATAAAATAATTTAATTAAAATATTAAACTGGCGCCATCCTGCAGCTGTCACCAGGAACCAAATCAAACTACCAAAATTAATCAACAATCATCTGATGTTGCATCAAAAATTCTTAAAATATTTGTTGAGATTATTCATGCAAAAATTGATATGTACTTCTCAAATTTTTTAGTTTGACTCCCTTGACAAATTTTATTGAGGCCGTGCCTGAGGATTATAAGATTATAAGATCGAATGACTGCACAAAAGAAATGGCATAAACAGCTCTACTCCAATAGTTAAAATAAAAAATAACTTTAAATTGAAAATAATTCATATTTAATGAATAATTGCTACATATGACATAGAATTTAATTTAAAAATTTTTTTATTTTTCCTCATTTAATGATTCATTTAAAAATTCAAAAATACCTTCTGGTCCTATAAAAACTAATTTAAAATATGATAAACAACCTGGACCTCAAATATTATGTATCATTTTGTTTAAATTATATTTTAATTATTCATATATGTAAATATATTGGTATATTATTTCCTTTTGTTTTTTTTACCATGTATCAAATTCACTTTATGCTTTAACCAGTGTCTAAAAAAAAAATTATTTACTCATCCAAAATAACAAAAAAAAATTTTAATTTGAATTTAGAAGAGGTTTTAAGAGGAAGAAATAAGAGAGAAACAAATAAGAAGCAATCTTATAAAGTTTGCTAAAATATTCATCTCGCAAAAGTGGCCTGGGCAGCACCAGACCTCATCGTTTATTGCCTATTTCTTATTTATTGGTTTAGATATCCTTTAAAAAAAAAAAGTTCTTTTGAACTCATGAGACTTCAAATCATAAAAGAGGTCATTTGAAAATTCAAATTTTTAACTTGAAATTCTTTTTTATGTGAAGGAACGATGCTAATAAAATTGTGAACGACGAGACCAAAGGGTTACGAAGTCAACAGAGAGAATAAAGAGAGGGGAGGTGGAGAATCTTTCAATTGATGCCATTTGGTGTCTGGGGATTATTTCACTCAATTTTAAAATCAGATAAAGAAAAGAGCGAATTTACACGGAATACGAAATAGAGAAAAAAAAATAACAATACCAAAAGGATCTTTTATATTTTCTTCTATCTAAAGAAGAAACTTTTCTTAAGTTTAATTTAGATGATTATCTATTAATCGGAAAAGAAAACTACGGTATTAGAGGATAAAGACATTTTGACAGTGTATTTATTTTCTTGTTTTTTATTTTTTAAGAATAGGGGTCGGCAACCTTTTCGGACCTAAAACAAAACATCTGGTAATGTGCAACAAATCTGTGCAAGGCCTGCGAATTGCTCCCTTCGCTCTCAAGAGTTTCCAAATAATATAATGAATTTATAGATATTGATATCCAACAAATTGTAATATTTGGTAAAATTTCAAAATTTCGACTACCATTTGGCCATGGACAGTTTTTAAAAAAATTCCCACCTTTGTACTTTTTATTTTTGATGCTTTATCCTAATCCGAAATCCAAATTTTGATATTTGGAAAAAAATTGTGGACAGACATACTGACATACAGATGGAGAAAAAACAATAACTAACTTTTCAATCCCTTTCACGATATGTACGAACTTAAAATTAATAAGACAAATTTGTTCTAAATAAATTATTTTCTCACTCCCTCTAGCCTCGAAGGCAATAACTCTAACTTTTAGACCTTCTCCTTGGCTTAGAGTAGAGGAACAGTCATCAAGATTATTTTTTATAAGCAAGACCAATCTGTGGCCAATCTCAGATAGATGGTTGAATAAGAGAGTTGAACGATGCTGGTTCATGTTTTTTTTCTCATATTGCATTGAATATATATTATATATATATTTTAGTTAAGATGGTCTTAGAAGCTAAAAATGACTTAAAATTGAAAAAATAACAACTCCTGGAGAAGATTTCAGTAACTGAATATCAATTAAATTCAGTGTTTCGTATAGACAAAAACTCCAAACTTCACCATTTATTTACTCGAGGTAGAAAACGAGCAGACCACGACTGCAACATATTTGACAACTCCAATTTCTCCACCTATTCTTTAGCTTGCGAATTCTGGGTTCTTTGAATTAATCTAATTAAGGAGAAATCAGCCCTGTTCCTTGGTGCAGAGATAGAGGAAACTTCTATCTTCGCCTTAGATACCAAAGGTCAGTGGTTCGCTTCCCGTCCTGAGCGACAAAAATTTATTTGTATTATATTGGCTATCAATTAATAGAAATAAATAAGGACGGAGTCTAAATGGCCTCAGATGCCGATAAAGACTTAAAAAAAAAAAAAGGAGAAATCCCTGAGCAGCATCTACTCCATGAGAAGTGTGCATTTTTTAAAGGTTTTCTAATGTCCCTTCTAGAGGAGAGCTTTCTAGCATAACTCCTTCTCATCAAGGATTTGCTTTTATTTTTGGGATCGGCATAAAAATTATGGTTGTGGCCACCTAAAGGGGAAGAAAGTCTGGTCGCCATTCATGCGCTTTCTATATATGAGTCCCTAAGTGGAACTTAATTGAAAAAATATTTTATCTTTAGGTCTTTATCAAATTTTTTCAACAAAATACTATCATATGTTTTGCTGATCCTTGCGATCTGATACTGAAACGCTCAGTTAGTTTCAAGAAAATTACTTTCTGAACGTTGGGACGAAGGAGCCCTTCCCTACAACCAAGTCATCATCGACCTTGGGGTGTCCCAAGTTCATATAAATAAATAAAAATCTTTTCTTTAAACATTCATTGATTTTTCTTTTGAAATTAATGAATAAATATAAATTAAGGGTGTCCCTTTTGAAGCTCTAACTTCTCCTGCCCCTCATACCACCTTTGGCGGTTAGATACGCCGCTGCTTTCATCTTGATAATTTCTAATATTAATAACTTTAAGAGTGATCTGAATAATTGACAAAAAATAATATATGAGACGAAATTAATTATAAATTATTAAACATAAATTTAATATCATAAAAAAGGAAAGAATATTAAATCATTTTTTTTGTAGCAGATGTAAAATATGGCCAAAGAGAAAAAAATTCAAATTTTTTTTACTTTTCAATAAATGTGGAAAGCTTTAAAATGTATATATATATATATATAACATTTTATATATTCAACATTAATGAAGTGAAAAATAAAAAACGCTAAAAATAGTTTATTGTCTATTTGTATTTTTTTTTTTCAATGTGTATGGATGGTAACAAATTTGGCGAAACGTTTTTTATTTTTATTTTTATTTAAACTCACTCTCGCGATATTTCATCATTATTCCCCTGGCAAAAGTTGGTTGAGCGCGAACAAAAATGCACCAGTAGGTAATTAATTCGTGTGGATAAAGAACAGCAAGGGTGGTTTGGGTGGAATGACGCGAGGGGACTGGGGGCTGGGGGCGTTGGGTGGTTTTACCCTGGGAGGGGATGGCATTCGCGAATAATTCAAGCGTACATAACTAATACATCCTCTTCAATTTATCATTCAGGTTAGTTTGTCCCCGTAAAAAAAAATACTCCCATCTATTTATGATAATCCAATTTGCTTTGGTCTTTATCTCTTGCATCTTTTATTATTTTATTCGGATTCATTTAATTTTTGTTTATTCAATTATTTCCTTTATTGTTTAATTCAAATGATTTTGTGAGACACAAATCTGATTTATACCAGTAAATCTGTCATTTTTTTTAAAAAGATTGTATGAATATAATGCAATATTAGTTAATTATGAAAATGTTGATCTCGCGTTTATATAATTTGGCCCTAAATTAAAATTTGAATTAATTATTATTATTTTTTACCAGACTCTCACCTCTTTACAATTTATGATTATAGATTCTACATACCAACATAAAGCCCAAATCTGCTCTGATTTTAAGACAACACTTTTCTGAAAAGTGAAAGCAAATCAAGAGCAAATAGTGTTGGGCTGTTCTTTCTCTATAAAACAATTAAACAGAATTTATAATTATTTATCCATTACATTACATCTATAAAAAAAAAAAATCACAAAAATTTTGGGTCAAAAGTCGACTATGACTAGCATAACGTTAGTGTTAGGTAAAATTATTATTTATATTCAGTTCAGTAGGAAACGACTTTCTTTTGAAAATTTATTTCCTCGAAATTTGTCTCTGTTTGATTTATCTTTTACTCACTTTCTCCTTAAACAGAGGAGTCATTTTGAAATAATTTTAGCATTTTAAGAAAATAATATTCTTAACCATATATAATAATTCTTAATTTTTTATCCTTCAAGTTGACATTTCGTTGGAAATACCCTTTTACATGTAGATGCGTCAGAGTGAAAAAAAAAACATGCTGACCCGACGCACAGCCTGAAATTTGTTGGGAGAAACTTGTAATGTCCCGATATTTTTTTAAAATTTCAATAAATAAATAAATAATATAAGTATGTCATTTGAAATTAAATTTATGATTTATAATACGTATTTTTTTGAACAATTTTACACTATATGCTAATGTATGATTCCTCTTTTTAAAAAGTAAAAAATATTGAAATTGAATCGACGTTATTTATGAGAAAAATATAAAATTTTTCCTCAATAATATTACTATTCAAATAAGTCGAAGATGGAAAAATTGAGAATAGAAATTTAATTTATATTTGATAATAGATAAAAGCAATGATTTACAAGGGAATGTAAGGATTTTCATATGAAGAAAAATATGGAGAATATATGAAATATCTTTTTTAAAGTAAGGCAAAGGCATAAATATTGGAAATGTCATAGCAATCGATTTAGTTGGGACTTTTAGCTATTTTTCTAAATGCTTTTTTTATTATAGATTCAATATAGTAATAGAGTAAGTATAAGGATCGAAATAAAAGAATGGAGAAGATTTAATTTTAATAATTTATTATTAACTAAGTCAAGATGTCTTGGAACAAAAGCTAAGTTATCTAGACCACTCGATGCATAAAAAAACGAAAAAAACATTGGGAATAAGATAAATATAGAGGAAGCAGTGGCTAAGACGGATAAGCTACGGACTACGGATCTAGAAGAACAAAACAGTTCGGGTTCGAATCCGACTTGCCGCAAAAATAATTATTTCCAACAAACTAGAAATGTTATCATCACCATTTAAAAATTACAATGGGCATTACTGGCCTAGGAGAGGCTCCCCGGCGGAGGCGGCAACCTAACCTAACCTAATAAACATTAATACGTTTTCGTTGCCTATTTTTTGTATCATTTTCTTGGTTTATTAAATATATAATAAATTTTGCGCAGAGGGCAAACGCTCTTTCTTTTTTTGTATTTTTCAAATGACATATTTTTGTTTACAATACTATATAGCCCCCTTTGTGGTAGTCAAATCAGCCGTTCTCTTAATTCTGCCCTCTACATCTGTCAATACTTGGCAGCCTCGCATCATTGTATAATTCTAAATGTATTTTGCAATTTTATTTTTAAGTCATTTCGGCTTTGGGTCATATAGTCTTTAACGATACATATATTAATTACTATACATACAAGTATTATCCAGGTATTTTTATTTATACCAATTCACATTAGCTTACAGCATATATTCTGCTCTTTTATATGATTACTCAAGTGTTCTTCCTTTATAATAGTAGGTTCATTTAATCATTTTAATCAAAAAATTTAGCCTTCTTGGTAATTAGGCTGTTTACTTTGCCCTTTAACAGGGAAGCCCTCTTTTTTCCCCTTCTCTAAAAATCTGTCTGTAACAATTCAATTAAAACTAAAAAAAAAAAAACTCATGAATGTAAAGAAGCATAAAAAGAGGCATTTTAAAATTTTTATTTTATAATATTTTAATTGAGGAAACTCAAAGGCAAATTCCAATTAAAATTGTTGTTTTTAGAAATTTATTCAGCTGGAAAAAGATGAGTGGGTTGATAGAAAAAAATGCATTCGTATTTTTCTAATATTGATAATTCACTTTGGAAAGGCTTTTTTTTCTTTCTTTTTGGTCATTTACACTTCTAGGGATTAAATAATTAATATTGTGGGCTCTGCGGAGGAGTCGGTAGGGGGTTCTGCACAGGAAATCGGTATTCACATCCAGGGCATAGTGGGATTTTTTCAATAAATAAAAATATTTAATGTAAACAAATCCTAAAGTATGGAACGTTGGATCCCATCACAATAAAGCCTCAGGCAGGAGAACGAGTTGCTGGGACACCCCGTCCTATGTAAGGGAAGTAAAAATGCATTTCCTTTCAATGATGCACAATTCCCAAGGAGTCGGGTAGATGTCGGTGCTAAAAAATTCCCTCCTCAAACTAGGACATCCTCTCTAGCTTAAATTAGATGGGAAAGAAGGGATTGGAATTAGATATAGGAGTAGTAGGAGTACTAAACTAGCTAGAAATGAAACAGGAAGAGTTAGAAACAGGAGTTAGAGATAGGAATTAAGTTAACTTCACGGGGTGCCGATAGATGGCTACTGCCAGAGGTCAGATGGGTTTGAAGTGTGTGTCTCTATGCACGAAAGGACCTCAGGCAAATAAACTCATCAGTTGGACCTAAACGATCCAAATGAAATGAAAATAATTAATTAATATGGCAATAAACTTTAATTAACTCAAATATATATAATATATAGATGTCTCTTTGGCAACTGATGCATTAAACAATTACAAATCAATTGGTATCCAATTGATTAAAATAAATTTTCATCGGACTGCCTAGGATCCGAACCTATTCCCCTTGGCTTTTAAGAGTATCAATACTGACAATGTCTTTAATCTCTAGGCCACGGGGGGAGGGAGGAGGGAATATTGACAAATTTGATTGTTAGGGGATGAAATTTAATTTTCTTTCAAGTCATCTCTTTTTGTTGTTTTGGTAAGATAATGTATAATAAAATGTTTCATGTTTCTTTGAAAAAAAAAAAAAAATTAATATTAGAGCCATTTATTATTTTATAACAAAGAAAAATATTGCTACAAAGAAAATAAGATAATTGGGATTTGCAAAATAAAGAAAATGGAATTAAATATATTTTGTTAAAAAATATTTCATTTATGAATATTTCAAGTAGGATAATCTTAAATATTAAATTCAAGATTTTTCATTAGATTGAAGAGGCAAATTATTACGAAAAGTGTCTTTGAAACACGCTCAAATAAATTTAAAAAAAAAAATTAATCCTTTATTACAAGCCTTAAAGAGAATAAATATATATTTATTGCAGGGCTGAACATTCACCTTCCAAGCAAGGAAGGGATTTTATTGGCATTTTTAATTGTTAAGATTTTCTTTTTATAACAGCAAGAAAGGAGAATCAAAATATTCTGAATCAGAGATTATTGGTTCTAATCATATCATTACATCTGACATTCTATTTTTATTTTTTGTAATATTCCATAGTGTAAAAAATTTTATTATATTATTTGTAAAATAATAGCATAGTATTTCTAACAAAAATTTTTAATAGACCGTAAGTTCTCTTGATGAATGTGATTGCTACCCCAATCGTTTTCAAAGAAATTGAAAAGTTCTTTATTGTATTTCTCTTCTTCTTTGTCTATTTGTCTAAAATTTTTTTCGAATATCAAAATTGGAGTACAAATGTGCATCAATTTTTAAAATGGTTGAAATTTTACCAAATATTAGAATTTTTACGTTCGGATATGAAGAAAAATTAAATTTTATTAACAGATTATTATCATAATTTAATTAATTAATTAATATATTCGATAATAATAGCATTTGATAAATAAAAATATTTGAAATTTTATTTTCTCTTTGAAGTTATATTAAATCGCAAGAAAAAGCCTCTCGGGCTTCTGAAACCCAATCTGCGAAATATATATTTATAGCTATATATAACTTGAACATCGGTTTTGAGATATTTTATATTTCTTTTATATATATAAAAAAAGCGTTTTGTCTCGTTTCAATGAAATATGATTTCTTTATTATATCCTTTATAAACTGACCTTATTTATTAAAGGAAAATATTACTTCCATTTTTATTTTTTTCTGAATTAAATGTATAAAATATATTGGAAAATTTCACTTGTTTATTGGAATTTATTATCGAGTTATTAAAAGAATAAAGACAATGGGGAATAATATTCCATCATATTATTAGATTTTATGTATTATAATAACATAAGAATATAGCCTCGGACATTCATATTCATTTAGGCGTAACCTTTTGTTTTTACAAAAATGGCAGAATTGCAGGATATACCCGATAATAAAAAAAGTTGTTATAAAGTTTTGATTTGTTCCTAATGATTTTTTTTTTGATCCTTCCTGTTGATATCTAAAACTCAAAAATTCATTTTTCTCTTGTTGGTAAATAACAAGATTTTTAGTATGGAAGCCCCATTCTATAATAATATATTTCTCATCAAGAATTTTATTTTTTTTTTACATACAAACACATATACAAACTTCACAATTAAATTGTCAAGTTAGTAATTGTAATTGTAATCTTCTCTGTCTGCCTATCTGTCCAGAATTTTTTTTCGAAATTTTGACTTCAGATTCGGATAAAACATCAAAAATGTGCAAAAATTTTTAAAATGACAACATAGACAATATGGTTGAAATTTTTCCAGTGCGCAAATCCACATCCCTTAAGCAGATTCAAGTTTGTTACGGCAATGCAGATTTTTGGGAGTAAGCTATCTTTGAAATAAATTAATAATAATAAATGGTTAACTTGGGTGTCTTTCTGAGCGGAGGATTTAGTTTAATTCTTTTAACTATTTTTAAGGAATATTAAAATTTCAATTCTTATTATTATTTTTTTTTTTTATCATTATTTAATTTTTAAAATAAAATGTTATAGGTCTGAGAATTGTAGATGTCGTCAAATAGTAAAAGACTAGATATAGTCACAAAAAGAGTATTCAGGATTGGCCATCTCCTCGCCAACGATTAGTCTATAAGACCAATAATGATATAAGAAACCATGACGCAATCATAAAAAATTTTAAAAGTCATTTCTCTTTTTTTTAAATCTGTAATTATAATAATTATCTACGCGTCGGAAATTTATTACATTTTCTACAATATATCTGGCAAAAAATAAAATGAAAATTTTAAGTTATTTCTTCTTGAAAACTATCCTTACTTAATAAATAAATAAAAAAAAATCAAAGGATTTAAAAAGAGATAGAGAAAAGAAAAAAGTTGGATTTAACGTGAACAAACTTAGTGAATTCTCAATTACAATTTGAATGTTTTATATTAATTAAACTCCCTCTAAATTTCACCACTACAACGATAATATTTATCCACATATAACAGAAAGAGAAGAAGAAACCAATTTCAAAGGAGCCTCGGTTGCTTATAAATAATACAAAACTTGTTATTTTTTATAGCTCAGCTAACAGGCTACATGAGGCTGAGGGGGGACGTCATCTTTCTGCAATGTAACTGTTATAAATGACCCTCCAGGCAGAAACAGCCGCCCAGAGCCCTTCACCTTCGAAAAATTGGGGGAGAAAAATGACTTAATGATATATCATTCTAAATCATTTTTATGAGAACTATTTGTTACTGGTATAATGTGAAGGCATATCAAATTATTCAATACCAAATATAAATAAATTGTACTCCGAGAATGAATGATTTTCTTTTCGGAAGATAAAAAAAATCTTTTAATAAATTCGAAAAGATGTATAGGTGATAAAAGGATAAATATAAGCAGGCGTGGTTTAGGCGATTATTTACGAAGAACCATGTCATAGTCTTATGATAAAGTAGGGAAGAAAAAAATACGCTTTTTCATTTCATCGCGATTTAAAAGAAAATGCTGTCATTACTTAATTTGTTATCAAATGCATTAGTTATATAAAAAAAAAAGTTGAAAGATTTAACCATTTTTGTTACTAACTTAATTTTTTTAAACTATAAACGTCTTATGGCATTTGGAAAAGAGAAGCAAGACGATAAGAGAGATTTTAAAAGTTTATAAAATATAAGCTACCTGTTACAAGTAGGAAAGACAAGAGCATGTGTACACGCCCTTCTCTTCCCAGTCAAATTTGAGAGAAAATAGTTGGCGAATATATTATACTCTATTTAAGATAACTTAAGTTCTGTTCTCTCGATGAAAGAGTTGATAGGAGGGGGAAGGGGGTTGTAGCGTTGCCAATGTTGTGTATCACTGACGAACATTGCTCGCAGGGGGTGTTTTTGTGAAAATCTGACTTCTTTGGGGTTAACGATCAAGGCGAGCTCTGATTGGTCGGAGGGCAGTTGGTCTAGTTACACATGCCTAATCCTCAAGCTTCATTAAATATAGTTTAAACAAGGCAGTTGAAAACACTTTTGAAATTTTTCGCCACTGTAACGATTGTGAGTGAACTTTGTAAAAATTTGTGTATAAATTTGAGAATTTCACGATATTTTATACAAGCAAAATTAAAAAAAAACTTTTATGAGAAGAAAGAACAGCTACTGGCATTTAAAAAAAAAGTTTCCACTCACGGTTGCAGAGAGGAAGTCCTGATACACTTTCTTTTTTTTACTCTTTCCTTTCAAGCAAATTATTTATCCGATTAGCGATGAGCATAGTTAATGGCTAATTAGAGAAAGTTTATACTTTATACTATTTTAGTCCATTTTATTTTCTTTAAACTGTCCACTAGTTTGAATGAGAAATTAGATTTTTGTATTTTAAATACTTTAGGGCATTCATTCGTGAATGTCTATCGTTACCTTTTCTCAAATTTATACTTGAATACGTAATTAGACAAAGTGAAGAACATTCATGCGGCATAGATTTAAATGCAAAATTCAACTAAATGAGGAAAGACCACAAATGGCTTAAATTGATGGAAAACAGGGACTTCTGATGGGAATGGATGTTGGGGCCATTAACTTTGAAAGTGCCTAGAGCAAGCCAGCTATACTCTCGAGTCAGAAAATATTTGTGCTGATTCAAGATTTTTCAGAATATAAACTACTTGAGAAAAAGTCCTAATCGAACGGGGATCTTCTAAATGTAGATAGAGATCATAGGAAATCCAAAGTTGTAAGATTTGTTTCACTACTTTAATGAGTAAGTTTTTTTGGCCACTTTCAAATCAACTCAAGTGGGAAATGTTTATTTGGCAGATGTTCCACTTGGGACAGCTCAGCAATGGAAAAATCCAATTATGAAATTTTTTTTTTCTTAATTCAATGATTTTGCAAATTTACAAAATGACTGCGATTCTTCCTTCTTTACGCATATTTATCTCCAAGCTAGATAAATAAGGGTTCAT
>JAAAKE020053000.1:0-25937 GCA_010014785.2 Anisolabis maritima
TAATATGGTTTTGGCCCTCGGAACTTACTGGAGTAATCAGTATGGCCCTAAGGCTGGAAAGTTTGGAGACCCCTGATCCATTCTATTAAAAAAATTTTTTACTCATTTTGGATCCGTGATCAATATTATTAGGTTTTTTTGAAAGCACGTCGTCTTTTCTCAATACCCCACTTAGAAATCACACCAGATTAGACCGTTAAGATAGAAAAAACACCGCAACCGAAACACTTTTGGAAAATTTTACTATCCTAATCATCTACAAACTTTTTATAATGCATCCAAAATCTAAATACTATTTCGTATAATTTTAATATTAATGAATATTTATTGATGAATCAAATATAATCATGAATAAATAATTTTATTTTAATTATTCAATATTAATTTTAAAGATTTTTATGAATAAATTTAATGATCATTTATTAACATAATATCATCGTTAAATTATATGATACTTAAAATTTATTATACGAGGGTTGCCTTTTATATTTCAGGATTTGAGATCAAAAACATCTTTTTGATGGCCAAATGTTTATGCAATATTGAATATATGCTGGTCCCATTTAACAAGACAATATAAGGCCAGGTAAATGTAGAAAGAAAGAAAAAGAAAAAATAGGATAATAAAATTTATATGATCAGGAGTGACGTTTCGGTCCTAGGTTGGGACCTCTTCAGGTTTTTAAGATTAAGAAAAAATCTTTTTTACAGGTTAATTGGTCCCTTTCTCCTTCTGTTCTTTTTCAAAAAGGACTTTAATATACTCGTACATCGCAAAGCCCATGATCGCCAATATGGGTATATATCTTTATTTCATATTTATCATTTAAAAATGTAAATAAAATTAAAATTTTCAATTTTAATTACAATTCGGACTTTAGTGAAACTATTTGAAATACTGTATAAAGAATTTGGTTAAATCATCTAGATATTTAATTTTAGAATCGATTTAAATAAACTTAGCAAATTTATATTCCTTGAAAAATCCATGTTCAATAAAATTTATCATTAATTGCTTATTTTCTTTCTATAGAGTAACGCCTCTTTAGGCGAATCCATCTACTAATCTATATGGAAAAAATACAATACGTATAAATTGAACACTTTATCTTTTTCTTATGGTATATGAGATACGAATGTTTTTTTTTTCCTTTTTCTTATCTGAGGTGAGTCAGTCTGAGTTTAAATCACTCTATAAAACACATCGAGAAGAAAATATATTTATTTGACTGTTTAAGATAAACAGTAGCGGATCTATCTATTGAAGAAAAAGCCCCTAGAAGTGAATAGATAGTGATTTAAATGAATAAAAAAATGATAATTACTTGGCCTTTTTAGATAAAAAAAAATATGTTTATAACACTTTTTTATCGCGCCTTGAGCTAAATATTTAAGAAAGGATATAAAAACCGAGATTTTTGATATAAAAATTCTTTTAACGCTTAACTAATCTCCTTTAAAATTTATTTAAAAAAAAAAAAAAGTTTTTTATTAAGAAAAATAACTAATTTCCCTAAAGGTATGGAATGAAATAAAATATTTATCAGATAGGTATATAATAAATTTATTAAAAAAATGGGTCATTCCAAACACTAAGAGTTTAGAATTATTGGTCTGGTCAAAAGCCAAGGGGTGTGTGCGGATCCCAGGCAGTCTGTAAATTCATTTAAATCATTTGGATACCAATTGGTATAAATCCCTTAGTGGAGAAATAGAGGTTTAGCCTCACGTATCAAAGATCAGTAGTTCGCTTCCCGTCCTGAGCGACATAAATAAGGACGGAGTCTAATTAGACTCAGATGCTGAAAAAGATTTAAAAAAAAATTGGTATAAATAAAGATTACTGGAAAATATGTATCGAAATTAAAATTATATATATGGCCCAAAATACCGAAAAGACTGTAAAAAATAAATAAACAAAGAAAAAAAATAATTTTCTATTAAAATTTATATTTATTTCTTCTTCTTGAAAATATTTATTAATATTTTGTAGAGATAAGTTATGGCTGTATTTACTGTAGAAGACGAAGAAAAGATAATTATTCTTGGAAGAAGGGCAGGTTCACCAAAAATAAAAATCTTTATTTGCTTGTCGATCTCGGATAACTTTATTATCATCATCCTCAGTCCAAAAAGTATCACTTTGTTAAGATGATCGCCATATTTCATGATGAGGTGTTTAATATTCATTGTAAATAGTTGTTGACCGCGTCGGGCTGCAGTACTTCAAATAGAAGAGGCTGAACCTACCCTTTTCCCAAGAATAACTGTTTCACACAGCCAGCAAATCTCTTCTATTTGAAGAAAAGATAATGCAGCCAGGAGAAATAAATTTAAATTAATTTAAATAAAACAATTATATTTCTGGTTGACGTTTCGGGCACAAGTCATGCTCCATTGGGTTCACACATACGAAATCAAATACAAAATATTTTTAGAATATTTTATATTATATTATTGTATATGTAACCCTGATGTGTATTTTTTTTAACAATTTTTGGTCTTGAGGAAGGACGTGACTTGCATCCAAAACGTCGACCAGAAATATAATTGTTTTATTTTTCTCCTGGCTGCATTATCTTTTTCTCGTCTTCTACATTAATATTTATTCCTCAATACTAACAGTCCCGCCCTTAGATTTAAAAATTACCAAATTTCAGTGCTTATTAATCTTTCAAAACCTGTATGATCTATTCTAATTTGTTATCTATCTGTCCAGTTTTCATATTGATGCTGTAATCTCAGTGAGAGTTGATTATCCATGATAGAAATATACTCCGATATGTGTGTGTCTGTTTAAATAAATAAATAAAAAATTTGATATTTTAATATGATGTGATGAAGTGGATTTAAAATGCAAGCCGGCATCACCTATCTTGCTCTCATCTTGTTTATTTACCAAAGGAAAGAAAGGCATTGGCTCTCGGGCTGTCGATCTCGCATCTACCCGACGTCTAATAAATAATTTAATAAGTAAATGCAGCAGCGGCATTTTCTTTAAAAGAAGAATGAATGACCTCTAAAGGGTCATTTGAGACCTACACATATAGAAGGTTTAAAAATTCAAAATATGAATATTCCCAGAAAGACTATAGTGGGGCAATTTTTAGAAACAAAGTCATTTGATGGAGTAAATTTAACATAAATTGTCTGAAGTTATGAAATAAAATGTCATTTGGTATTAGTAAAATTATTTTTGTATAAATTTCTAGATATATATTATAAATAGTACTTAATTTTATTAAATATCAAAATTCACACATAAGCGTAGACAACCAATATGCTTTGTACTCAAAACGCAGCCTTAAAACTAACTCATCCTCTTCAATTCTATTAAAAAGATTATGGGGGAAATAAAAAATTTATTTATTTTAAAACAATTTATGTTTTCAATCATATTTACGAAATTAAATTTTACTTTTTGCACTTCCGGTCCAGAAGTGACTAAATTTATTTAAATTATATTGGCCTCCAATTAATTTAAATAAATAAGGACGGAGTCTAAATGGCCTCAGATGCTCCGTCCTTATTTATTTAAATTAATTGGAGGCCAATATAATTTAAATAAATTTTTATGCTCTGGACGGGAAGCGAACAACTGACCTTTGGTGCATGAAGCCAGACCTCTAGTTCTGTACCAAGGAACAGGGCAGATATTAAATTTTTATTTTCATATAAATAAAAGCCTTTGAAGAATTTAATGAAAAAATTTGATTAGAGAATTAAATATAGATTCATAATATATGAAAATTTATACAAAAATTTTATCTAAAAAATTATTATTTTTTAAAATTTTTTAAAAGTTGACTACCAGGCCACCCCTTATAACATTAATTACATAGAGATACAATATAAATATTTTACATTGCCTACTTATAAAAATAGTTTTGAAAAGCAATAATAATACAATAATAGAGAAAAATATATTAAAATAGCATTGTAGAAATAAAATAAGATAATAAATTTAACAAAAAAGCAAATAAATCAAAAAGAAAATATTTATAAAAGATAAGTAGTTTCCAATTTAATATTGCGTTTTGATTATTTAAATATTATTTTATCTAAAGCTAAAAAATTATGAAATTTAATAAATAGTTTATTAATAATTGTATATTGTTCATTTTTGGTGGTACTCAGGTGTAAAGATGAAGAGGGTTCTGTTATTGAAAATTGTTGTGGCATTCCATTGTGTAATGATGAAAGCAGGTAATCTCCTGTAAATGCTGTGGTGATGTATGTCAGTAATGGCTTGGAACAGAATCAATAGTGAAATAATTTCTAGTCTGTTTTTGGAGATAATATTTTTATTTTTAATATGTTCCGTATTAATTTTTTGAGATTTATTGTAATAAATTCTTAAGTCAATAATATTACTGTTCATTAAGCCTGTGTTGTAATCATTCAAAATTTGAAGGTTTTATTGGATGAACCCGAATTATTATTATTTTATTTTTTTCTATTTTTACCTTCTCTCTGTTAGAACTTACGGTCGTAGCTATAAATTATATTTTAAAATTTTTATTTTTTAATTTCTATTAATTTAAAAACATTTTTATAGAAATGCTTATTGTTGATTCGTAATCAGTTTGAAATTCTACAGTAATCATTCAAAATTTGAAGGTTTTATTGGATAAACCCGAATTATTATTATTTTATTTTTACTATTTTTACCTTCGTTCTGTCTATTTGAACCTATCGACGTAGTTATAAATTATATTTTGAAATTATTTTATTTTTTAATTTCTATTAATTCTCTTTATCTGTGTATAATAGAAATGCTTATTGTTGATTCGTAATCAGCTTGAAATTCTAAATTCAGATATCATTTTATAATTTTCATAATTTAATATCAATTCTATTATTCTACTATTCGGTATATTTAATCATAATCATCGTAAACGCCCAGAAATTGTTTTAAGATCACAGACAGACAGAAATTAAGAAGACGAGTGATTCAAAATCCGACTTTTATTTTCCGCGTTACACATTTCTCATTACTTTTATAATCACCTATATAAGAAAAAATATTTAGAGGCTCAAATCTGAGTTTGATCAACTAACAAAATCAATCTTTTTTGTTGTCACCATTGCGCTTTTCCTCTTGATTGACAAATTGTCAATAATTTTTCGTTTAAAACAACCTCCCCCAGGGCAATTCTAATTTAGAGAAATTTTTTTTTTTATATATTTTTCCTACTTTGATGCTTATATCTTTTTCTCTGACCATAAACTAGTCCTAGTAATATAAAGGACATTTTTAGCGAACAACCGAAGGTTTAATAAGTTAAGTTAATAATTGCAAAAAAAAAAAAAAAAAAAACAGAATTTGAACTAAAGATACCAAAATGTGTTTTGACCTGAGTCCGTTTTTTTTTTTTGGAATGATATCACCTTGTGTGTCTGTCTATTCTTCGGTTTACGATAACTAAAAATATAATTATTCGATCATGCTGAAATATATATTTTTGGTAA
This sequence comes from Anisolabis maritima, assembly GCA_010014785.2. NCBI lineage: Eukaryota > Metazoa > Arthropoda > Insecta > Dermaptera > Anisolabididae > Anisolabis > Anisolabis maritima. The sequence continues at coordinate 5,473 of JAAAKE020053000.1, forward strand.
ACATTGGATAATTAGGGGTGGGTGGGGGGCGCTAAGGGGTGGTGCAATATTTTTTCCTTACATAATATAGTTTTATTTTATAACTTCTGAAACTCGACCATCTCGCGAATAATATATAACACTTGTATCTAAATTTGTTGCAACTTTGTTAAAAAAAATTGAACTTGAAGAATTCATTGCTATTAGGAATTGTAATCGTCCAAAAATAAGATATCGAGATTTTGATTGTTCTTGTCGATTTGGACCTCCTTAAGTCCGGAAATACCATTTTTCAAATTGTGTCTGTGTGCTTGTGTCTTTAACATGATAACTCGAGCACCTTTTAATGTAGATTAACCGAATTTTACATATGTGCTTTCACAGTAAAATCATAGATCTCAATCAACTTTCCGTAACTTGAAATGTTTTCCTAAAAATTGTGATAACTCAAATGATGACTTGACTGAGATAAGTCAAACATTCTATACTTATATCAAAGTCAGAGAAGACGGTCAAAATTTGGACCACTTTCGACAACTTTATTTGAAATGTTTTCCTAAAAAACTTATCTATATATGTGTATACGAGAAAGTCGAGGGGGGGCCACTCCCGATTTATTTTTTGGAAAGAGTCTCTTTTGTTTTATCTCTTCACATTTCAACCAGATTAACAAAAATAGGCATTAAATTAAATCCATATGGCATTTTTGTGATCTATGGATTTAGCTCTTTAGTTGATCTCATCCATCTTTAGAATATCAACTAGAGATTATAAAATTTGCATACAATAATATTAACTCAATTTTAAATCACATTTCTATTCTATCTCTATTTTTTTGATTTTCTCTAGAATAAATTTAATTTTTAAAACACACAAATATTTTTCTTTATTAAGACTTTTTTATATCATACTTAGATTTTTTAGAATTTATTTAATTCATATACACACTATTTTTTCATTGCAAAATTTTCGGATAATGTTTGTTTTATGCATTATTACTTAATTTCCTAATTAATAACTTAAAATGTATCACAGGTAATTTTTCTAATATTTTATCGCATACTTGCCTAGCTACACATACTCATGAGGGGTATTTTTAATTTTTATTAATTATGCGCTTGCCTCTATCAGAGGTCAACTTTGTTAGAGGTGTGTGTCTATGTGCTGGAGTAAACAAACAGATATTCCTAAAGATGGATCTATACCAGTTGTCTCAAACAGAGAGAGGGAGAGAACTTTGAAAGGGCCACTTTATTGTCTTGAAGAAACTTTAGGGTCTCCATGAATATTAATACAATCCCTATTAAAAATACTTATTTCGTAAAATAAGCAAAGAGGACAACTGACCCAAGAGTACAATAAACTTATTTTTAATAAATTCCAGCGGATCCCAAATTTTACTCTAATTATTTTTTAACGATTACTTTACTCATTGTTTCTTGAATTGAACTAGAGACAGATTTAATGGCAGTATATAAATATTAAAACGAAGTTTAATTCTTAATTTTTTATAAACTAAATAAACTTTTTTTTTTTTATTTGGTGATTTCGTTTGCTCTCACTTTTAAAAACTTTCCCTCTAAAAAAAAAAAAGTTGAAATAGTATAATCGAAAATAAAAAAAATTGGTATTTTTATTTATATCTTTCACAATAAATGTAAATGTCTGTATGTGTTAAATAAAATTTGATTTACAATTTCAGAAACAATACTTTTTTATTTTGATTTATAGCTAGTATAGGTAGTAGAGACAATTTAAACATTACAAATGATAGGTATTAGTTTTCTGTTATCAATCTTGTAGCTATCTATCTAAATATAAGTAAAAAAATATTTTTGTATGTTATTTTTTTTTTAAAGCCCTATTTTATATCAATAATAATAAGATTTAAAGGAATCTTTTAATTGATTACTTAATTATCATATTTATAAGGGGAAGAGGGTAGAAATTCATTTGAGGTGCGAATGAATTTGACGATCCACCGTCCTTTCTAATTCCACTGAGAATAGGAGGCCGTATTTATGGCCAACTATCATCCCATTGCATTACGTGGATAGAATTTCGAGAGATAGCAAGTACCGAAACCTGGATTTGTATATAATATACTTTAGGTTAATAACTATGCGATATTTTTACGCGCTTTTATTAAAATCTACCGCAGTGACTTTTTCAAGATTGTATAAATATTTTATTACTCAATCCTTGAATGTTTATGAGTATGGAATTCAGTTTATAAATATTTCCTGAATCAATATAGGTTAATATTGAATCCGTATTAAAATATTGATAAATTTCTCAAAAAAAGAAAAAATTCAATAGACTATATTGAAAAATTTGAAGCATCAAACAATATAGGAGTGATAAGGGTAAATATATTTCAAAAAACATCTAAAGAGTAAAAATTATTTATTACAAAATAAGTTTAATTAAAAATTTTTATAGAAAAATTAAAAAATAAAAAATTTTCTTAAAAAAATGTGGAGTTTATAAAAAAAATCTTTAAAAACAAACCCACATAAATATATATTAAAAAACAAAAAACATTTCAACCCCCCGTGGCTCTGAGGTTCGGATCCTAGGGAGTCCGATGAAAATTTATTTAAATCAAAATGGATACCAATTGATTTAAATAAATATGCCTGAATAATTGTATCGTAAATCATATAAATGTGATTGTGATATGGCCTCAGATGCCGAAAAGACTTAAAAAAACAAAACATAAAAGAGCCAGATTTGTCCCAAGTTTTTTGCTCCACTCCCTATTTTTTTCTAACTGGATCAAATTTTTATAGTTGTGAATATTTTTATTTTATTTTTGGACGATAATATAAAGAAAGTTGATCTTTGAATTTAGAAATACCAAGGTAATTAAGTGGAAGGAGAGATGAAGGTCAATAAAAAGAACGAAGTAAATTTATTAAATCAAAGTTCCTATTCCATTATTTTAAAAATTTTTAATAAACGGCGGCAAATTGGTTTTTAGAAAACATCCATAATAATTTTTTACTTTTTAGTGCATTTAAAAATAAAAACGTATCCATAAAACTCTTTTTTTAATTAAATCTATACTAAAGATTTAAAAAATTTTTATTTAACTTAAATAATTTGTTATTGTGCGATAAAAGAGTCACCAGCATATATATATATATATATATATATATATCAAATATTTTTTATTTTCTTAATCCATTTCAACTAAAATGTCAACAATTTTATGAAATTTAGAGTGCTTTACGTTTTTGTTTTTGTTGTTCTCCTTTTGGGGTTTGGGGCGGTTGAAAACAAAACAACAAATCATAATGAACCGTTCCAAATTAATATCAACTAATTGAGTTTGGAGATTAAAATGAATAATGTAAAATTTATTCAACTCTCATTAAATTTCATAATAAAATCTAATTATTAAATCTTTTCATTAACGATTTAATACGATTCTTAAAAATTCATATTTCGAAAAATGTTTTAAATTTAATTATTATAATTATATTTCAATAAATTAGGCTATCTAAACTTTTATTTCACATCCATTCCTTAAAAAGAAAATAATTATTATAATTTATATTAATTCATTAAAATAAAATTATAACCCTGTCCCTTAGTGCAGAGCTCCACGTGCCAAAGGTCAGCGGTTCGCTTCCCGTCCTGAGCGACAAAATGTTATTTATATATATTGGCTACCAATTAATATAAATCAATAGGGATGGAGTCTAAATGGCCTCCGATGTCGAAAAAGACTTTAAAAAAATATAAAATAAAATAAATAGCTTATCAAAAAAATATAATATAAAAAAGTAAACGCCCCCCCTCCCCCTTCCACTCTATATGATTTTTTTTATATAGCATCAAATTGTGAAGAGATCCTTCTTAATTTTTTCATCTGAATTATAAATAGCCTGTGTATTAAGTTTGGATGGATGGATGGATATAGAGCGAATTCCCTTTAGATTTCGGAGATCCAGGCACTTAGGCCAATCGAGTGGGCCCTTTGTGCCATTAACCCTATTACTGGAAATGAGATTATCTCTCATTTTCCTACCCCATTAGGAGACTTCTGGCAAAAATGGAAATAATTTTTTGCGGAAAGCCCGACTCGAACCCAAGTGGCTTTTTCGACTCTTGATTCATAATCCGCAGCTTATCCGTCTCAGCCACTGCCTCCTGAATAGGTTTATTATTAGTGCTTTTAAAGAATAGAATACCATCCAAGGTATTAATAATATAAATTAAACCTCTCTCCGAATATCTTTTCCAGATTATTCACCTTAATCTCCCTATCTATAGTTAAATTGTCGGAATAGGGTCAGCCACTAATGTAGCCCTTTATTAATTCATTAAAGAATCCTTATCTCAATTTTAGACATCTGGAAAAGTCATAGAAAATAGCTATATAGTAGGCCTATTAATTTACCACTACAATTTCAAAATAATATAATAGAAAAAAGTTCAATTGAAATTTTATATCTGATCTTTTAAAAAATTTATATTTTTAAGTTTTTTTTTCGGTCTCTGAGGCCATTGAATCTCCATCCATATTTATTTAAATTGATTGGTAGTCAAAATTATATTTTATCCCAACTGTATCTCATGCTTCGTCTTAATTGATAATTAGGAGAGTCATAGGTATTTCCAAATCATCAAATTCCATAATGTTTTACTTATTATTATTTTCGGATTTCCTATAATTATTTTAATTATCCATTAAGACGAAACAAAATATTCAGTTTATATAATTACTTTTGAGGAGAATAGTATCGTATATTGGTCGATGGAACTCTCGATCTTCGAATTGGAGATGTAAGATCAAACGGATATAGTATAGCGGTATAGCGATCATTGTGCTTCCGAGAAATAAAAAGATCGATTTCCGCTTATACCCAATTTTTGTAAGTTAATAAATTTTAATTAATTAAAGATGGTGTACGAAAAAAATCACATGAATTACACATTCTTTTAAATTCCGAAATCTGATTTGAGGTTTTCTAATTGATTGTTTTCTCTATAAAATATCTCACTTATTTATTTATTTTTTAAGATTTAAATTGTTATCGAAAAAGTAATTTACATACTGAAATATACAACACAACATCTGACTTCTCTATGGGAGATGCAGGGAAAGTCGAAGCAGTCACCCGAAAAAAAGGGACAAGCTGTAATTTGTTTCCTGCCTTTTCGCGTATCGTTGAACACTTAAAAAAAAAAGTCAACCTCACAAATAATATATATAATAAATTTAACTTTTTTTTTTTTTTTTTACAAATTGTTAGGGTGAATTTAATCAACGTGGAATTGAATACGAGTTTTCTTTATAAATTCAATCGCCAATTGATTTTCTCCTTTTTTTGTTTTAGATTTTCTCCATTTTCTTTTAAAGAATCCTTTATTCTAACTTGAAATTCGATAATGAGAGTGAACTTAGATTAGAAAAGAAGGTTTAGGAATAAATTTAATTGAGATAAATAGGAAAAAATACGCACATGAAAAAATTAAGTTTTTCTCATAAAAATAAGTCAATATTTATGTTAAAAAAACCCGTAAGGGGAAGGTGTTTTTTAAAGTGATCGGATAGTACGGTGATAGTGATAAAAATACCTTACAGTAGATAATAATAGTCTTGACGGATCTTCTCAACCTTGGTTTATGAATCCGGGATATCTAATTCTTATTCTAACTGGCACATGATTTTTGATTAGGTAGGTGTGGGTCTTATCATGGCCGAAAATCAAAACCGTTTTTGCCTTTATACCACAAATAAATTTCAAATTTTTTAAAATTCTTTATTTTTCTTATCACTATTTAGGTATAATTTCTCTGATCATTTAATCATGATAGATCTTTACCGAGAGTATAAGTAATGATATCCAAACTCTACGACTAAAAATAATTCTCCTGCATAGCAAGAATTTTTTTATATTTTAAAATTTGAAAAAAAAAAAAAAAAAAGAAAAGAAAAGGGAAATTTATAAACTGCAACTGTTATTTCACTAAAAAAATAAACTTTTAGTTCTTTTAGTGGGATTATAGAAAATAAAAGGATTGTTCACTTAGAATCTTAACCCCAATATCAGCAGTTTCCTCACAAAGAGTCTCCCACCTAATCTCAATGAGAGATTATCCCGAGATCATTACTTCCCCACTGCACCCCGTCAGCTTTAGAAACGACTAGTTTAGCTTGTCACCATTTTCTTATCTCGTCCTTTTCGAGAGTAACTCGACTGTATTTCATGTAATGTAAATATATTTTTTATCAATTTATCAAATTAATTATTGCCTCAAAAAAAAAGAGAAAAAACTTTAAAATATGTTTGAGGTGATTTTATATACAACTTCCTCAAAATTTAAATTAGCCAATTAAATATTAAACTGACTACTGGAAACTTCTGAGAAATATTTATATGTCAATGGGGTGTGAATTCTTAACCACTTCCTTAAACCACTCGGAATTTGACACTTTGCGAAACTTTAACTGACCCAAATGTCAAAAATTTTTTACCTTTGACACGGACTAAACATTTTCCCAGTTAGTTTGGATTCTGTTGAGTTATCTCGGTGGTTTTCGTAGAGTTGTATCTCGGGATGAAGATAGAAATTTAATGAAATACCAAAGTGGTCAACACAGACGCAGACAGAGAGAGAGAGAAGGGAAAGTTAATTTAGGCGCATTCTGCGCGCAGACCATTTTCAGGGCCAACGAGCCAACTTCTTCATTGATTCCTAATAAACATTCAAATTTAATTCAACATCTCTCTCTTTCTCTCACTCTTTTGCTTATTTTATATATAAATTCATTTTAGAATAGTTTCCAGTTGAGTCATTGATTAATGAAATTTCATCTTTCCTTTTTCCTAAATTTGTTGTTTATTGGAAAAGCAATTACATATTATGTATTCTATGTGCTTTAACCTCTCAATAGTTCTCTTCAAAAGGAATAAAAACCCTTTTTTTTCCATTAATATTGAACTCCTTTGAAAAAAATTTCATATTTAATTCATACGAATTCTTTTCTTTGATATTTTAACTCCGACTAAAGGAGAAGTAAATTTGAAAATAAAAGGAACCTCAGAGGAAAGAACCAATCGAAATTATGAAGTACCTCTCTAAAGATAAATTTTGATTGATGATAAACTCTTCTTTTAGGAAAATTTAATATTTATATTTTCAAGAATGTAATTAGAAACTTTATTTTCTGTACAAATAAAGAGGGAGTCTTTTATGGGATAAATAAACACTCTACTACCATGAGGTGAATAAATTGGTGCATTTTTGCTTACTAGAAGATAGGCAACCTAAATGACGACTCACTAATGGATTTTTTGATTCATTGCTCGCTTTGGTGCAATTAATCAAAAAACCTTTAATGAGTTGGTTACTTGGGTTGCCTATCTTCCAGCAACAAAACATCTACAATCCATGGTAGTAGCTTATTAATGAAATTTTAATATACTCACAAAATAATTGTTAAATATACGATGACTATACCAAGTGATTATTATATCTGATTCAAATATGTTTCGAAAAATATAAAGTTTTATTAACATTGGGGGAAGGAGAAGGGATACGATATTAAAACCATCAAGTTTGAGATATTTCGGCTTGAATTTAATAATACTATCATCAGTCCATTTAGAGAGTATGAACTCAAATGACAAAGCATTTCAAAATCGCAGAGTTGTCAGTTTGTTGTGTATTTAATATACAAATAAGGCTTGGATAAATTATTTTATTAATTTAAAAGACAATATTTCTAATAGTGAGAATATTAATCATATGCACTATGAATAAATATAAATGACACTGCGGAAAATGTTTTACATAAAATAGAATACAATATCATTATTTTTTAAGCCATTTATACACTTTCCATATTTTTTTACTTTAATTGGAACCCAATATAATTTAAATAAATAAAAGCGAACCAATGACCCTTGTTATTATTTTGTTCTCTATCAAACGCACTCTCATTTTCTTGTTCCACTTCACTCGTTTAAGAATGAAGATTTGAATTGGTACCTCCTGTATTTATTATTTATTTAATTATAATAAAAAATTTTATTCTCTGTAGGCGGATTCACAAGGAAAACAACATACATAGGAAACCCACTTCTTGTATTTCATTAATTCACATTCTTTGACACTATAAAAAAAAAAACGTTTAGGTTTAATTACCAGGGTTGGATTTACACTTTTCCGAGGACAAAGTAGCTAATTCTATGCCCCCCCCCCCTCCTCTCAAAAAAATTGATTGATAATTTTTAATTTAATATGCATGAAACATATAAGCCCTTAATATAATCTTTATAATCTTTGAATCATATTATATTTTTAATTAAAAAATACACTATTTGTGAAATTGCATAAGATTAACATTAACATGTGTATTTACGTACCCCTGGGTGCTGATCCCTATACCATGGCCTAGGGAAATCCGGCCCTGGTAATTACACTAAATAAAAAAGTCTCAGCTTTTAATCATTTTTTAAAATATTATTTTCTAATAAAAGTGTTTTCGATTTATCATTTTTATTTTCTCTCTTTTTATCTCGAAAAAGTTATTAAAAAATAACCAAGAAGAAGAAAATTCATTATTTGGCTATTTATTTAGAACTTTTTTCTTCCGTTTGTGACTTATTACTCAAATTTTTTTTTGACATCTTATAGCTTAAGATAGTATTAATAAATGCTATATTAAAGATTTAATAGTAGATTTTCAATAATGAATGAAAAATACTTTTGTTTTTACATCAAGTATAAAATAAATACAAAAAGAAAACTTTTATTTAAATACGAATATAATAATATATTATTATCTCATTTTTTAAGTAGACTTATGTTTCTAATTTCCTTTAAATAAGGAAAAAATTTCATATTAACGAAGTTAAATTGAATATAGGACACATCCCTTCTCCCGCATTTCCTTGAAGAAGTTTTTATTTTTTTTTTTTTCTTTTTTAATTTTAATTTTATTCACCCTCACAAGAAATAATACTTTCAATTATTCCCAATTATTACCCTGTCGTTTACAGTTTATTATTAGATAATTCTCAGATTGTAAAAGATAAACTTAGCCTCCCATAGGATCAAAACTTTCAAAACTTCAATTATATAAATTGCTTTATTCTTACTTAAAGTAGTATAGGTATAATCTTATAAGAATTAACATGTTATCTTAATTGATCTTGAAAACTTTTTGATTAAAAAAAATATATACAGTACGAATATACTCTCATTTCATTTTAGAAAAGAGAAGATGTGAAAGAGGGCCATAAAACAAAACACAGGCTCCTTTCGGCCTTTTGTTACGTTGTCAACATTTCGAAGACTATCATCAGGTTGTTAACAAAATAATTTCTTTACCTCCTCTAATCGTTATGTTGGTATATGTATATTTTTATAATATTCTTGTCTCTTACAAAACCAGTAAACCCGTGTGAAATATTCAACCCCCCTCCACAAAAAAAAAATTTAGTCTTTTATTGAGTTGTTGAAATTAAATCCCCAGTGAAGTGTATACACAAAATAGCAAAGAGAGTTTATTGATGCGAACATATTTATTAAGCATGCCTGACAACAGAAATAAATACCTATCTATTTTAATTTTTCTTTTAACTTAAATTTTAAACAATGTTTTAATGTAAATTGAATATGCTATGTCGGAATTCGGTAAAAAATCCTATCCTCTAATACCTTATTCATCGCTGTAGGCTTTGTATTAGTTGATAACAGAAATAATAATATATATGGTAAAAGAGAAATCATTAATATGATTTTGTTTTTATTATTTTAACTACTTCATTCGATATTTGTTAAAAAATTTTAAATAAACTCACTTTAAGTTCGCAATTCGGAGCCGGTAAGGTTCCTGAGAGTTCCTCCTCAAACTAGGACATCCGCCCTAGTATAGAATATGTTGGGAAGAAGGGCCTGGGTGGGATTAGATATAGAAGTAGTTAACTAGCTAGAAATGAATACAGGAGAAGGAGTTAGAAATAGTAAATCAAGTTAGTTTACGGGGTGCTGACAGATGGGTACTGCAGAAGTCGGCGGGGTTTGAAGTGTGTGTCGGTGCACATAAGCATCTCGGCTAAATAAACACTGACCCCAGTAGGTGGGCCTATATCGTCCAAATGAAATTAGTCTTGTGCAAATCTTAGTCATTCTTAAAGTAAAAGTCTCAAAGGATACGAAAGTATTTAAAATTTTATTAAATTGCAAAATGATTCTAAAATAATAGTCTGTCTGTGGACAAGTTTTCTCGAAAACGAGGCTGAAATTTTATACTTAAGCTTACGCATACGCCTTTAAGCTTTTGAATAAAATCCGCCCACGGGTATTTTAGTAATGTACTTTTTTAGTTTTTGGTGAATTTTTCTTAAACTTTTAACGATTTTGATTAAATTGTTGCACATACAATAAATTAGATAATCTTTAAGATGTTTAATTATTTTCCACTTCGATAGTGTGGGATCCTCAATTTAGGAATTTTAAGAATTCTAGGGAAAAGATAAAGCAACTCGTTGCCATGGTAAAATAAAAATTTAAATATTTTTAATTCCTAAGTTAGATAAGAGAAATTGAATTGCCAATTTAATTAATTTTTTTTTATAATATTGATAATTGATCAGTAATTCAAACGAAAAATGAAAAGTAACGTAAAATTGTGAGCACATCATACAATTTTTCTTACCTTAGGGAAGAGCAAGTTGTGTGATGTGCGGCTATTTTTCATAATTATGCTTAAAAATTCTATTGGAAAATGTGTGTTTTTTTTTTATCAGGACTGTTCGATTATTCTATCCGCTATCCTTTTAAGATTGCTTATTAAGTGACATTCATGTTCCCCTGATATTTTTAATATAAATATAAATTATGGGAATAATAATTTTGATGGTCGTTTAAATATTATCGTTCCCTTTTACTTTAAAAGGGAGAGTGAAGAATTCCTATGACTAATCCAATTTTATCTTAATATGATTATTATTAATGGCAGTATTGAATTAGCAAATCCTTCTCGTATGAGAGGGGGGGAGGAGGTAGGTGTTTTTTGCTCCCTCCCCCCTTCCAGACGGCATCCAAGCAAGGAAGGGTGCCTGCAGGCGGCTCTTAATGACCCACACAAGCGTACTATCTTCTTCCCCAAGGGACCTCCTAGATGTGTATCTTGATTAGCTGGCAGCGTATGTGTGTGTATGTATCTAGACAATTTATTATACATTAAAGCCCTTGGGCGACCCTAGTCGAGTACACTTAGTAACCCACCTCTCTGTAAACAGAGAGTGGTGTTCAAAGGGCTTCTCATTTGGTTAGACAAACCTTCAGGAGAGCAAATCAAATGCATTGTAGTTCATTTTTTTGCGCAATGTAAAAAGAAAATATTTGATTTAAGAGAGGGATGATGATCTTGATGAGAAAGGATATAGTAGAGGAGGTGAGCTTATTTAAAATAATATTAATTCAGAGAGAACCCTTTTTAATGAAACTAAAATATTATATATCCATTTTAATTTTGAATATTTTCATATTTTAATGAGATTTTATGGAAACAAAAGAAAATTAATCTTTTATTTGCTGAATTGAATTTAACCTAACAAAATCCAATATTCCTTATAATTTTACGTTAAAAATACATAACTTATATTTAGATATGAATCAGTCCTTTTTCTTCTCCGAGGAAGTGATTCGCTTCCAGTCAAATTTTTTTAAACCCCCACTCGTGGCTGAGAGGTTAAAGATATTGACATTGTCACATTGTCAATATTGATGATAATCTTAAGAGCCAAGGGGTGTCGTTTCGGATCCCAGGCAGTCCGATGGAAATTGGATACCAATTGATGTAAATAATAATAATGCGTGTTGTAACTAAAATAAATTAGTAAATTAAAGTATATATGTGAAAAGAAAAAACTTCCAATTAATTATAGATAACCATATCTGGGAATATAAGATAGGGCCGCTCTACAAGCCTATCAAATCATGTCATGTTTTTGTTATTTTTATGATATATTGTCTTTTAATTAATTGAATATAAAAAAGTCTCTCGCCTATGTGTTTATAACCCTATTCCTTGTGCAGGTCTCGCCTCAGGTATCAAGGGTCACTGGTGCGCTTATCGTCCTGAGCGACAAAAATTTATTTATTTATATTGTCTACCAAATAATATAAATAAATAAGGTCAGAGTTTAATTAGTCTCAGAAGCCGAAAAAGAATTTTAAAAAGTCAAAGATATTAAATAAAGTTTTCTCTCCATTAAGATTTTTTTTTGCAATTTGATGTCCTTTTAACTTGAAACGTAAACGTATTTTTAAAACTTGGGAGGTTACATTTTCCATGATTATAGAAATTCCTCCTTATAATATTATATATTATATTATATATAATAGTACGGGAAAGTAAAAAAAATTAAAGAATTGAATGACAACTTTATTAAAAAGTGGCTGGATAATTTTGTATTTGAAATTGTTGCTGGAGGTCAAAAAAATTAATTAATTAATTAAATAAAATTTTAATTTCTTTTACAAATGTTTTGACTGCAGTCTTTCGGACTTCATCACCGCCTGATTTTATATTTTTACAAATGTTATTGCCTGCAACAATCTCGTATCCTTTAACAAACTTTAATAAAGCTAAGTCATTCATTTCTTAATTTTTTTACCTAAATGTAGATATCAAAAGTCTAAGAAAAATTAAGCCAAAAAAATGGAAAGTTTATTTTTCTAATAAAAATAAACTTAATTGTGGCCAAGCAACTCTTTGTAAAAAGGGAGCGCTTCAAATGGAAAAGAGTTACAATTTATTTATTTATTTTTAAGTATATTTTTCAATTTAAAATTGAATAAAATCAGAGAATGAACGCCAATAAACTTGTTTATAAATAACTCAAACAGTTATTTGAAATTTACCCTCTAAAAACGTAGTTTCTAGAACCGGAGAGTTAATTTTATTAAAGCCTCTAATTTGTTCATTGAGAAACTTGACTATGAAAATTTTAGCATAAACCAGTCAGAGTCCTATTTGAATTTTAATTTAATTATTATTTGACAAAGCCTAAATATTTCATTATTATAATAATTAATTTGGCTACAAGTAAATACGTTTTGACTTTAACAACAAATTTAATAAATAGCTAAAATACGAAACATGTATTTAAAGTTATTAAATAAACAAACGAGGAAAATCGGTTTTCCTTAATGAATTAGAAAATTAATTTATAAAAGAAACTTAATGTGAATATGTCATCAAATTCAGAAATTGGAATTTTCGAAGCAAAAAGAAGATTATAAGAGTGTGACAATAATTTCTAAAATATTACCCAAAAATAATATTCATTCAGCTGAACGAATAAAGATTTGTCAGTGATATTAAATCGCGATGTGTAAATGGTCCTTCTTGCAGAGACGGCGAACACGTTAACCGATTTGATTGAAATAAACATTATTTTGTGTTGAATATGGTGTACTATTTAGAACCCCCCATCCTGTTACCGGCTTGAGAGACTAGGCATTTCTATTAAAGCAAAGAGACTTCGGTTCGGATCTCAGTCAGTCCTATAAAAATTTATTTAAATTATTGGACTGTGAGGATTATTTCGGTCAAATTTTAGTCAGCCATCTTCAGTCCTTAAGGCTACATGACAAACATCGAAATATTGCAATTAATACATTTTATCATATATACATATAACAAAATGTGGAAGTATTTCTTGTGCTTACAATTATTTGAATATGTAACTATAACATGTTATTTATATATGTACAAGGCAAATTTCAAACTTAGCGCCCCTCCCCCCAAAATTTAATATAATAAAAAAACATTATACACAATTTAAGTAAATAAGTACAGTAGAGGATCGATTATCAGTATTAATTAGGAATAGGAGTCTTCTAGATATTCAAATATAAATTAAGAAAAATTAATAAAAAAAAAAAAATAATTTATAAAAAAAAGGAATAATCCATATATAAAAACCTGGACCCCTCGCCTTTGGATAATCGAATTCTAATGGACAATTTAAAAATAAAGAAACAACTTATTAATAATTAAATTCTTTTAGTTAAATATTTACTTTTCAAGAGAATTCAAAAATAATAAAAATTTATAATTTTATTTTTGTCTTCAGTTTTTAGCCTCTATCTAAACCAATTAGTATAAATGAATAAAATTTAAATGATTTATGTCTATATAGCATTAGATACTAAAAAAACTTGGGGGAAAAAAAAAAAAAGAAGATGACTACAAAAATTAGCAAAAACAATATCGAGACGAACTTATAAAAGCGAACAGTCTGACCTATTTTATTTTCTTCCAATATTTAAATAATTTCCAATTTTTTTTCTTTATATATATATAAAAATATTTAAAAAAGAAAGTTAGGAAAAGGTAAATAACAATAAAAATAAAACAAAGTCTTGTTCTTAAGTAATCTTTTTTGATGGATTTGTTCAAAATAAAAAAAAAAAAATGAAAAATGAAGACAAATCCCTTTTGGGCACGAAATAAAATATTAGCTTAAATTTTTTATTCCTTTCAGGGGAATTCAACAATGCACTCATTCAAATATATATCTTTAGGGTTAATTTATATAACCTCAAGCCCAAGTTTTTTTTTTATCTAATCGACTTTTCTTAAAGACTAAAGGGACTTATGAAGAGGGAATTTTCTAACTCTTTTAAACTTACCTATGTTACCGTTCTTTATCCCCTTTTTCTAAGTCATAAAAATTTCAATCCCCCCCTCTCTACTTTTCTCCACACCCTCTTCCTTAAACAAAAAAATGTATTTATGGCTTCTTCATGTTTAAGTTGATTAAATCTTAAGAAATATAAGAAAACTTCAAATTGATAAATTACCATCATTACTAGTCTATTATTTTATTATATAATTTACTTTGAAATGTGAAATGTATTCAATGAAATTCAATATTTGAATAATGAAATTCTTTTCCAAATTGTATTATAGTGTATTATAATTCCAAGGTACACAAGAAATTACCAAATCAATTTCCATGTTTTATGGCAGAAGAAACAGGCCTTAAGGAAGGTGGGACAATATAAGTAAATATAATTAAAAGACAACCCCTTAATCTTTAGAAAAAAATTCAATTCATAATTACTGTCTAATTAAATAAAATTAGATAAATTATTATTTTTTTAAACTAATTTCGAATTTTTTAATAAAAGATCAATATATACTTTTTTTAGATCGTCTTTTCCTTTGATAGTCTGCTCATCGAAATTACTCATTAGCAAACAAAAATGGTGGAAAAATTGTTGAAGTGGTTAACATTATTTCTTAAATTAACTTCTTTGACTTTTTTTTTTTCATTTTTAAAATAATATTCTATCTTTAAAAAATTATCCATTATCTTAATTTGTCTCATCTTTTTTTCTTTGAAAAATATTCCATTTTAGAAATTGAAATATTGAATGACCATAGTAAGGAATTTTCGTATTAATCATTTAAAGTGAATATTTTAGCAAAATTCTCCATGAATTTAACAAAAGGAAAAGCTCCTTTTCTCATATCTAACCGTGAAAAGGGATTTTGCTCTATTGTCTCTCTGGATTTCTTTTTATTAAAGAATTTTTTTAATATCCCTTATTTTTACCACCATTTCTATTCTATTTTCCGTTTTTAAATGTTCTAAAAATATTTTTTATTCATTTTTTTAAAAATCTTTTGTTGCATCTGATGCCATTTAGAATCCGTTCATATTTTTTTAAAATTAATTGGTAATCAATATAATTTAATTATTTTATTATTATTATTATTTATATATTTTATATAATAAATAAATCTCGGGTCCAAGGAATAGGGGCGTTTATATTAATATATAGTTTTGTTTTTACACGAATTTCGATTTAATATGATCGATTCAAAATTTAAGAAAAAAAAAAACCTAATGTACAAATTTTTGCTTTTTTTTTATAATTCTCTATTTTGTTGTGACAAATGATTTTTTTGTTTGTTAAATAGACTTTTTAGTTTTGGGTTTTTAAGTATTTAAGCATGCGACTCCTCCGACAGGAATGTCATCAAACCCCATACATTTCCTGGGCCTTACTCTAATAAGATAATATTATGAATCTACCATAATTGATAATTGTATATTATTTTGATGATTTTTTAAGTAGGTCTGGAACCACACTTCAATTTTGCCATAGATAAATCAGAATATATTTTTTTACACGGGGGAACAAACCATCGTGTAAAAACAAAAGAGTGTAAAAAATGATACAATAAAAAATTAAGGTCGGATTAATTTCGATTCAGTGGAACAATATTACTTTAAAAGATAAGGGATATGTATTTAAAACGCCCCCGCCTGTCAGATAAAATTTTATTTAAGCCAATTACATATAATAAAAGTGAGATATACAGTATATTGTTAGTGGTCAACAATCTTTAAATTTTATTGGTGGAGTATTAAAGCAGAGAGTTGGCGGGAACATTTCAACCCTGAAAACCCTTGCCACCCATTCCGCTTTGTTGTGGAGATGGTTAGATTGGTCTAGATTGTGGTAGATATTAATATAATAAAATTGTTGAATTCTATATGGCCATCATGGATTACATAAATTCGTTCTTTTTGCTTGCTCGAAGGTAGACAACTCAAATGAACAACCTACTAATGGATTTTTATATTAATTTGTCCAGCGCTATCAGTCATATAGCCAAAAAATAGAGGGAACCCTAGCTTTATATAAAAATTGGATAAAAACTAATTTTAGCCCTGTCCCTTGGTGCAAGAGATAGAGCCCTCGTCTTAGTCAGTAGTTCACTTCCCGTCCTGAGCGACAAGATTTATTTAAATTATATTGGATGCCAAATGATTTAAATAAGGTATCTAAAATATTGAAATGGACTTAAAAAATACTAATTTTAGTTATTAATCTATGAATTTTAAAAATTTTTTAAATTTATTCTTCTATTTTTATGTGTTAATTTGACACGATAGAGATATTCCATGCCTCGGTTGCAGTTGATATTTTTTTTTTTTTAATATGACATTTTGATTTTTTTTCAAGAGTTGAATATAGAAATAAATAATGATAGAGATGTTTTTTAATCTATCACCTAACTTCTCTCTCTCTCTCTGCTGATTCAATATCTGTTGAAAAAAAAAAAAAATATTCGCAAATACTCTGTTTTACAATCTCTCCCAATCTAGAGCCCATTTATTTCTTTAATTATTTAATGCCTTATTGAACTTTAAAACGAAATTCTTGTTCATTGTCAAGTTACACTTTTCAAGAATTCTTTTTCTCTCGATTTATTTATTCACTAGTTTGTGAAATTATTTTTAGGGTTTATATACATACATACATACATTAGAGAGCACTAAATCATTTGGAATCTAATTATTCGTTATCAAAGATAACAAAATATTAAAAAATGAAGTTCTTTTCTTGTTTCTATATAATAATCAAAATTAAAATATGTCCATCTTGTTAAAAAAATTTAAAAAAAAGTTTTTTTTTTTTTTTTACAAATCTATCTATACCTTTCGAGTTGTAGTAAGCGTTTTAATAATAGAAGGGACAATTTTGAACATGTTGTTGTTACTTTCCGGCCGGTCAGGACATATAGTAATAGTAGGTGGAAGTCCAAAAGGAACACAATGGGTACTCTCTCTCTCTCTCGTTGCTTTATGTAACATATTGTTTGAAAAAAATGAGGGAAAAAAAGGGTTAAAATTAGAAGAAAAGAGAGGGAATTTATTGATTAGAGAGATGAAAAAAGGAAAACCCTGGCAGGCAGGCAAAAGTTGAAGAGAATTACAGACTATTGAAGTGATGACAGCACTAATTTATTTTCGAGTCATTCAACTCAATGAGAACAAATCATCAATATATGAGATTGTTTTAAAATTCAATAACCTTTTATTTTTGAAAAATTACTTGCCATTAATTAATAGAAAACTCTTTTTATATAAAAATAGATAAATTAAAGAGATGACCTTTTTTTTTATACATTGCTTTTTTTCAATTCGTTTAATGAATAATATTTTAAGTAATTTTTCAAATTAAGGCCTACTGCCTAGCATAGATTAGGTTGGGTGAAAGTGACCTGGTGGACATAAATATTGTAGATAGAAATAAATAGGATTTAGTGAAAAGAAATCTCAATAAATAGCTCAGAGGCCGGCTAAGTTTGAGGTGTGTGTATATGAAAGTATGAAAGAGGAAATAAACTGAAATCCTAGTAAGTGGGCCTATAATGTCCAAATGAAAATGAAAAAATAAGTAATTTTTATAAATTCTAAATAATTTTTTTTTCTGAGGAAAAAAACGTTAAATTATAAAAACACGCAATACAAAAAACAATCCTACGCCTTTTGTTTATCCCTGGTGTGGTGGGTATACTATACTCTGTTGGATCACCATTTTCCATCGCCGATCTCTAAGAACCCGATACAGAGGAGGCGAATGGCTAATTGATAAGCTTCGGATTACGGATCTGAAGTTGCAACACAACTGAGGTTAGAATCCGGCTTTTCGCCGAAAATGATTCAACTTTATCAAAAGTCTCCTGAAATAGGAAAGTAGGAGATAATCTCACTCCCAATTCAGGATGGCCTAACTACCTACGGGAAATCCGTCTCTAAAATCGAATCCAATACCTGATGCAATAATAAGAAAGGTTATACTCTATTTAAGATAACTTCAGGATTAGGCTTTCGGAGAAAGGGCAGGAAAGACGATTGCAGCGTTGCCATATCACTGAAAGACAGTTCCGCAGCGGGAGTGAGCAGTTGTAGTGAAAATTTGACATCAGCAGCTGCTTTCCTCAAGGGGGATTTGGTCGGCGTACAGTTGGCTCTTCCTCCCCCCCCCCCCCCTTATTCACTCCAACATACCAATACTGAAGTTTCATTTAATATATAAATATTAAAATAATAATATAAGAGACAACTCTTTTTGTTCCTCGCGTAGGGTGAAACATTCACTTCAGGAGGGGGCAGGGATGACATTGGGATCATTTTAGTGTAAATAAATGTTGACTGTGCAATTCCTTGGTTCCTTTTTAAAAATAGAAATATTAACAATATCAGCACTTCTCGGCGACAGGGAAGAGGCCAAATCTACTTATTATAGTTTCAAAAATTTTCCCAAACGTTTAAAAAAATTCCGAAGTTATAAGATCTCCCACATTCTTAATTAATTTAGACCCCCAATTTACTAAGTCTATATTTTCCCTTAGACACTCAAGCTACTTTTTGGGAAATTATTTTCATACTAAATATTTTTCACTTGATTAAATAGATAAAACGAAATTTTCTGGAAATAAATTTAATATTAATAATATTATTCATTAGATCATATATGTTGAACACTTTCACTTTAATATACTTAGCAACAAATTGACCAAAAATAACACACTTAACTTAATTAAATGAAATTTAAATAAAATTAATTACGTTTTAAATAAATTAACTATTATTGGTCCAACACAATTGTTATCTATTTACTTCTCTCAAGCAAGTATATATTATCCATTATTCATTGGCTCGTTTAGTTTGGATAATGAATATGTAACAAAACATATTTTTTAATTTATTTATCAGGTTAATAATTATTCTATTTCATTAGTACACAAATAAAAAAAATACCGAGTTGCTTTCACTCGTGATTAACATATCAACGTTGAGAGGGATGAAATTGATCTCTCCCCTCTCTCTTTCTCTCTAAAATAAACTTTTAACAAGTTGTGCGGATTAATCACAACCCCTATAAAATATAGACTGGGTTCGTGTCGAGTCAGCATCCAATCTCAAAACTTCAGCCAAGGTGTTCTCTCTCTCTTTAGAATGACACACACACAACTTGACTAAATTATTACTTGGCGAGATCTTACATGAGTAACATGTACAAGTTTTTTGCATTAAAATGAAAAATTTATTTATTTTTTTCTTTCAATTTAACAGAGATATTACATTCATAGATTTTTTTTTAATTTTCGGAAGAACAACTACAAAAAGGTCAAAAAAAAAAATTAAGAGAAAGGAAAAATGAGAGGATGAGATAAAATAAATTTGGAAAAAGGAAATGAAGCATCTTAATATTTTTAACAAAATTCCACCAACCTACTAATTGAATATTTCTTTTGAATTGGTATATTTAATAATGGAACCTTTCTGCCCAGTCCCTTGGTGCAGAGGTCAAGGTCTTACCTCACGTACCAAAGGTCATTGGTTCGCCTCCCATCCTGAGAGGCAAAAATTTATTTAAATTATATTGGGTACCAATTGGTATAAATAAATAAGGAGTCCAAATGGCCACAGATGCCACAAAACACTTTAAAAAAATGGAACCTTTCTCATGCTAAAATATTTTATATAAAGAAAAAATTTTGAAATATCTTTAATTTGAGCTAATGTCACGGCTCAGAGATACCATTTAGGGAAGGGTCGTCTTAAAGAGCTCTATCATTAGTTTACTTGGATTTTTAAGACAAGTTTTTATTTATTTATTTATCAATCAACCTGTGCTCT
>JAAAKE020053111.1:14982-25930 GCA_010014785.2 Anisolabis maritima
ATTTCGTGGGGAAGATCAACCAAGCCTTCTTAAATCTACCCAATCATCTTTCCATTAAAAATAAAGTATTTGATATTTTGGATAAATGAATAAATTTATTCAATTAAAATATTATGAGAAATGGACTATCAACAGGTCAGGCTATGTGACCCACTTTCTCAACCCTTCGAGCATTTTTAATGCAAATTTAATAAACCATTACCGTAGTTTTTTAAATGTTTTATTTTTAAACAAAACTATATGATGGTTGTTTGACCACACCTCAATTTTATTTTTTGTCCTTTTAAACGATGTCGAATGACACATGAGAGAGAGAGAGAGAGAGAAAGGGTGGGTGGGGATGCAAGAGAGAGAGAGAGGGGGCAAATAGAGGCTTGTTTTGTTATCGATTACGATGAACATTATTTTGAGGGCTTGATGATGAAATTTCCATGCAGCTTAGGCGCTATTTGATCCCATGTCTGATAAAATGGTGGTGGAGGATGATTTACAGGGAAACACTTTTAAAATTAATGAAAGGAACATAGACACGAGAGAGAGAGAGAGGAATGGAAATTATACTTCGTTTCATATTTAAATTCAATCCCTAAAAATTAAATGCTCGTAATATAATGATTATCCTATATATGTATGTGTACTGGGTGGATTGTAAACAAAATACGATCAGCAGGCATCGATTATTAAATTTCGTTATGATTAATGGTCGTCCTTCAGAACCCTTCTCTCTCTCTATGAATTTTATTGTCTGTGCAATTAATTGAGGCAAGTGAAAATGATCCAGTGCAAATAACCCTCTTGCCCTATTCACCCGTTGCTTTCGGCGGATCTCGCCCCGAGGGCACATCACTTATTTAATTATCTCTTGAAATACAATTTTAAAAGATGTCTAACAAAATAAATACATTCTCTATTTAATAATTTTTATGCAATTGAATTTCTATTTTTGGACAAATTTCTCTCCCGACTCGTTCTCATATTTTTGGTACTTTGGTGGTATGAGCTTTCCTTGCCAGAGGATAATTTTCTTATTTGTTTTAATCCGATTATAACGATTTATTGATATTAAATTAATAGAAACAATATACCTGTAGCTAAATAATTTTCTTTGGTTTACATATTTCTAATAAAATTGTAATTGATTTTTTTTTTAAGCTAAAAAATAAATTTTACTAATTATCGTATTAATAAAAGAAAATTCTGACTTTGATTATTAAGAGTCGCCATCCCTCTATGGGTGACGATGAATTTTCCAGAATATTTAAATATCCGTGTTTTTGTCTTGATTATTATCCATGTTACAAAAGATCATTTGTTTATCATGAAGAGCGGAAACAAAATTGCATATAACGATGTCACTATATGAAAGTAAATTTTAATATTTTCTACGGTTATTAATCAAATGGAATTTATAATAAAAAAAATTAAATATTTAATATATTATCATAATACAAAGAGAAATAAATGATTGCATATTGAATATGATTAAAACACTTGCCAATGGAATATAATAATAAAATTAAACCCTTCTCTTGTATGAAAAGAGAAGGGATATATAGGAGGGTGTGGGTAGATGAATGATTAAATTAATTTCAATACAAATAAATGACATTCCATATTTTGTAAATTTGTAATACGTTAATTAAATGTATCCGGTGAGTTTTTTTTTTAAGAATCAATTTAATAAACAATTTTTTTTAATGCTTTAAAATAACTTTTATATAAAAATAAATATAGTGGGATTATAGGTATTTAATAGAATTATTTAAAGTTATAAGGTCTCACATTTTGAAGATTAAAAAAACATTAATTCGAATTTAAAACCAAAATGGATTCAAGCAGAATTTTAAATATTCAGCAGTGTGGATGCGCCAACTTAAATGAAAGAAATACGTCATCCAAATCTGCTCCCTCTAATGGACGGGCCTCTTCTTTCCTAAAAGGTGTTTGTTAAACTGCAAGTAACTTGTTTAAAAGAGGGGAGCCAAGAGAAATAACCTTGTGATTGGCCTGAAAAGTATTGGTGGGAGCTTCTTTTGAACTTAACAGTATTAGGATTACGGATTGATTTTAATTTAGGAACGGGTTTTCTTAGATATTTAGGTCACCATTTTCTTACTCCAAAAGATATTGGCATTTGTTGCAGTAATCTGAATTTGAATCTGCAGCCACTCGTCTCTTCATTAACAGTTTTAGAGTGCCGATATCATTTTTGGAATTCACAAAGCGGGGAATAATATCTTATTTTTGTGAGGTTTTGTCATATGAAGGACAATCACTGGTGATCATAGTTTTATTAAACCCTGAGAGGGCATAAGCAAGCATTAGAATTCATAAAATTAATTTGTTGAAAAACACAGTGCATCTTGCTTTTAATATACTTTCATTTTTGTCTAAAAGTACCCCTTCATAAAGATAATATAATTAAAATAATTGAAGAATTAAAAAAAAAAAAAACAAGATAAAAAATTTCATTAAGAGGCAGTCTATAATTACGAAATTAAATGCTCAAAATTTTTGAGGGTGGCAGACCCCTTTCAAGAAAAACAATAATCAATTTTCAAAACCCGAATCCCAACTTAAAGATATTTCTTTGTCCTCTCTTTCTCTGCCACGCTCCTTCTTGAATGAAGATAATCCACAATTCTTTCTCTTTAGAAATCAACTGATTGTTTTCTGGTATTAACTGGCTTTTTTAGTTGAGAAAAAAAGTGAGGAGCAAAATTGGAAAGTCCTTCAATTAGATAAATTTGGTCAAATTCTTTATTTCAAAACCCCATCTTTTCCTAATAAAATTTTTTGTAATTACTTAAAGATAAAATTCCTCCTAATTAATTCTTTTTCATATTAACTTTAAATAAGAATTTAAAGAAAAATATTGGACAACTGAGAGAGCCAACCTTAGACTAAAGGAGCCACTTCTGAAAGGTTAACCATTAATTGCCCTAGCTAAGAATAGTATTTCTTCTACTTCCTCTCTATTTTCCTTTTACTGGTGTAAAGCCATGAACTGATTTGCCCTCACGATCGCACCTAGAATTTCCAAAACTATCCTGAATTAGGGAGTAATTTCTAGGCCGTAATTTATTTCATATTTTTGAACAATTTATTTTACATTGAATTCTTCATTACAATATATCATCTTTTTTCAAAACGAAAACAAAATCTATATTATTCAAAATTTTATTTTTTTTATATTTCATGTTTTTAAATGGGGTTTCTGGTGTTGGACATCAGAGAACTTCCAAGGTCCAGGAACACGGCGCTCTTGATTAGCTTGGTTGGCCACGCGTATTCTTGGGGAATTAACACACATGAACCGCTGTTATTGCTTGAGAATACACGTAGCTGACAAGTGTGTGCAACCAACTACGCAGCTGCTGTTTACATCCTACGTTGGAAAATGTGGCTATCAAATGCAGAAGTCTCAATTAACAACGCCCTTCGAGGCCAGACACAAAACGAACATCACCTGAAAGAGGGTGGCCTACTCACCAGGCGGCCCACAAACCTTTTTTCTTTTTATTAAAAAAAAGCCCATTTCATTGCAAATTTGGCAGGTGCATCGTAGTCTGGAATTTTTCAAAAAGAATTTTGATAAAGTTAATTTCTTTTTTGCTTATTTACAAATAAAAAAAAATTTTTATATATCAGGGCTCACATGCCTTCTTATCACTGTATTTTCTCTGATTTTCTCCTTTGCCGGCCTTTCAAAAATATAAATATATAAACTATATAATAATTTGAAAGTGACCTAAGTCCAATTAAACATCATGGACTTAGATCATTTCCAAAATAGAAAACTCATATTTTTTTTATATAATAGTTAAATGATTTTCACCGACGAACTTGTATTCTCTCCGTCTGTATGTTTGCCCACAATTTTCGAATTTCATAATTTTAGCTTAATTCGGATAAATTAGAGTACAAATCTGCAAAAAATTTTTTAAATCAGTCCATGACAAACAAAAGGCCATCGAAATTATGAATTTTTACGAAATATCACAATTTTTACGGTAGCTTCCGTGTTGTTGCGAGGGAAGCGAGCAATTCACTAACCTTTGCGTTCATAGAAGAGAGAATTCCACAGCCCTTTCCCTTATTTAAGATCGTCGAGCTTTGCGCATTCCCAGATATTTTTAAATATTATTAAATAAGAAAAAAGAGGCTTAATTTAGACAAAAAATTAATTTAAAAATCATTTGAAAAATAAGCTAAGATACTTTTTCGCCATATTTCTTTGCTAAACCGTTCATTCATTTTTATTACATTTTATTTCCGCTTAAAAGAAATTGTAAAATAAAAACTCCATACGTGGCGACCGGAGACAATTTTTAAAATCTTAATATTTATTTTAAATAAAAAATTAATCAATAAAAAATTATTAATAATTATAATAATATATCATTTTGAGGATGATCGCCGAATAAATCTTTAAATTAATTTAGATTAATTTTTTTTTATTATCTGGAAATGGAAAACTTTACGAAAACTTCAAGTTGAGACTGCTTTTCATTTAAATATTTGTTGCCGTATCCCCTGTCTAATACTGTATGGCATTGCTAGTATGTGTAAATAGTAACTTCCCCCTAGCATTTCCTGTAATGGATCTTTTAAACACAGATAATCTTACTTTTTGGTATCAAGTCTCACTGCCAAGTACTAAAAAAAATAAAAGAAAAAACCCAAATTAAGAATTTAGAAGAAGAGAGTAGAGCTCTCCTTAAAAGTGACTTTAGAGAGGTAGAAAAAAACTTTTTGGCTTAAATAAGCTTTAGAACTTTGTTGGGGGAATTCCTGAAAAATTTAATAATAATAAAGAGATCTCCACCATTTTAGGAGATAGACGGACGGACCACTATAACCTCGTTGGTACTTTAATCAAAGATAACTCAGAAAACCAATAACATACATACATATAGCGTTAGAGTGGGGGAAGCTCGGTGAATCACCTTCCTTACCTCCTCATTCTTCATATTTTGGGCCGAATAATTAATTAAAACACGATTCATTTCATCAGAACAATTTGGTTTTAATGAAATTTATTACTCTAATTAATTAATTTTGTTTGAAAGGCCGATTTGAAATTGAAAAAAGTTTCATTTAACAGTGAGCAATAAAATTGAATATTAATAAATTTTTTTTAATTATCGTTTCCAAAATGAGGAGAACGAATTTAATTAAATACTTTGTCTCTTAAATGCTCCTTGATTATTTATACCCTAATAATTGTCAACATTCCGTTTATCAATATCTCGGTATAAATAAATAATTTTATGAGCCGCCTGGTCGGGTATGGATACAAAGATAAGAAAAAGAAAGTGTGGGCTGTTGGCGGGGCGACGGTCTTCAAGGCTAGCGAATTTTCGCTTCCGATGCCGTCGTCCATCTGACTGGTCACTTGTCATCAATCATCAGTTGCATTCTGAATATTTATTTCTTTACTAAATTGTCATTTCAGATATTTTGAAAGAAGAGAGTTGTTGCTCTGTTGCGATTTTAATAGAGTAATAAGCCAGCCTTTGGATGCTATCAATAAAAACTCAAAATTGAGAGGGGTCGAACAAGGTTTACTAGTTCATCTTCAGTTTAGTAGTTGTTTTTATGTCCAAAGGTGGTCAGTATGGATTCGAAATACATATAACAATTTATATATATATATATAGCAGCAACAATAATGCAGTCTCATTGGTATGTGAGTGATGAATTGTTTTTAGATATTTTTACATTAATTTATGTAATATTTTGGTTTTCATTAAATTTGACAACAAACACAGTTCTTGTAATGTTGTTTTTGTTTTATAAATTCGGGACCTTCTTGACATATTGAAGATCATATTAGATTTTTTTTCTTTACGAAATGCAGTCAAACACTTTCATTTACATATACTCGTTTTCAAACCTTGGTATGATCAAGTATGAAAGTGTGCAGAAGGTCTTTTAGTTGAAAGAGCCTTTTGAGGATTGAAGTGCTAACCATCAAACTTCCTTCCTGTCTTCCAGTCCAGTTGTCAAGTTTGGAAGTGTACTGGGTTCTCTCAAATCTTAAACTTAAGGCTGGTTTGAAAATGAATGGGCCACTTTAGGTTGTAAAAATTTTTCTTTCTAAATAGAGATAAAAAGAGCTAATAATAGGGAACTCACTAGCGCTTTATGTCTATAATCAATAAAGAGTCAAACAAAGATAAAGAACCTTTAAAAAAAATTTTTGACTTAATAGAAATTTATGGGAACATTTTTTTCTCATTTAGAACTTTTTTTTTCAAACAAAAGTTGTTCAATAGAAAAATTTCCTTAAAATTAATACTTTAATTTTTCAGAAATTTTTTGAAATTCAAAATCATACTTCAAATAGATCGATTGTTGCCAAAAGTTTGGGTTAGTAAAGATTTAATAGAAAGGCCGTTGATATTAGACCAATTATGGCCTACAAAAATGACGTATCATCATTTTCCATTGCTTTTAAGAACTTTTTTTTATAGAAATAAATATCAATATAAATTAAGAGAAGTTTATTTATTGATCGCTTCTTTTCGTCCCTCCTTTAATGGAGAATTGATCTATATATGATTGAATTTTATGTATAGTCGGAAGCAACATCCATTTAAAATGAGAGAAAAAATTCCTGTTTTTTTTTTTTTGTTATCGACGGTCGTAAGGAAGAATAAAAAATCAATTTTATTTAATTACGACGCAAAATGTTCCCTTTTTCAGGGAATTTTTTTATGTCAACAT
Organism: Anisolabis maritima; assembly: GCA_010014785.2. Lineage (NCBI taxonomy): Eukaryota > Metazoa > Arthropoda > Insecta > Dermaptera > Anisolabididae > Anisolabis > Anisolabis maritima. The sequence goes on from JAAAKE020053111.1 coordinate 21,715, forward strand.
TTTAATTTAATTTTTACTGTCTTCCTATAAATAAATATGGCTAGTTATCTTAAATTAATAAATCAATTGTTTAAAGCATCTAAACATTGATTCAGCTGTTCATATTCTAATATTTATTCTAAAAATATTTCACAATAATAAATAATCCGACAGGCAATAGTGTGGATTTAATATCCGATTATAATATAATGAATGTTTAAATAATAAATTAAATAAATAAAATTTTTTAGGGATTAAAAAAAAAAATTCAAAAAAGAACATAAATTGAAACGATGGGCAGATGATGATGGAATAAAATAGAATTTATTGTTAAAAATTTTATAAAGTATATAAGGAATGATCATTTTTTTTCTATTATACTTGAATTAACTGCAAAGATAAGGAGGAGATATTTGTTCAGGGTTGAATGGCAGATGGGGATGATGATGGGGGTGTGTCAATCTCGTCAAACTGCTCACTTGTTCACCGATTCAAACTTTCACTCTCCTTTCAAAAGAGAAAAATTTTTTTATTAAAAAAAAAGGCAATGTTTATATTCATAGCCGAGGAGTTGAATCCTTCGAGGGTTCCTCTCAAAATGTTTATAAAAAAACATATGCTAGGAAGATGAAGGAGCAGAATGAGATCGACGTTTTCACATAGATAGCATGTGACCATCGTGGTTCGATGGATGGATGACATCAATAGATATGAAGAAAAATAAACATTCTACCCAGTGCGGTGCCTAGACAATTTTACGCCCGGAGAAAATAGGGCTTTTGTTGCTCCCATGCAAAAAATTATTGTATAAATAAATATTTGGAGAAATTAGAAAAGGTGTAAATAAAAACAAATTTCACTTTGCAGACAATTATCACACTTCCAGACGACGTTTCCGAGTTAAGAAGGAGGTCTTGGCTCCCCGCAACATCTGAGGGTGTGAATAGTGAAAAAATAAATTTGTTTTAAATAATATCAATTATAGCTGGACTGTCCCAGAATTAAAGATGTGTGAGGAGCTCTACTTCCAAAATAAATAAATATATATACAAAAATTAGTAAATAGAGACTGATATTTCTAAACTAAATTTTAAAAGAACATACATCTCATATTTCTCTGAAATTTTTTTTGATAGTTGGATTATTTGTGAATTTGTGACTTTAGTAGACTTCGGAATTGGGAATCACGAAAATAGTTTGAAGGGTTTGGAAATATTTTACTCCTTTGGTGGATTATCGAGGACAGTGAAAATTGGCTGTTTATGAGCAAAAGAACAGTTGCCAATCGGAGATCTTTCTCCTTTAAATATTACATTTGTAACAGCCCTTGGAGAAGTAGAAGAGAGAGAATAATTAGAATATATATATATGGATTTTTCATTATTCCCTTTCTTCAATTGCAATAATGAGAAAGGAAGAGATTGTTTGTCTCGCCTTATTTTTAGGCAACCGTCATTACATTCATCTATTCTTTTTTCAATAAAATAAGATTTTCTTTCATTTGCTTTTTCTTGGATATTTTTTATATCTAATTTTTTTTTTAAATTATACAAATACTTATTGTAATTAGCAAACTGTCCCTGTTCTTAGGAGCAGAGCTTGCTTCTCGTTCCAAGTATCAAGGATTCGCTTCCCGTCCTGAGCGATAAAATATATTAAAATTATATTGGCTACCAATTCATTTAAATAAATATAGACTTATGGCAAAAAAAGATTTTTAAAAATTAACAAACTATTCATGATAAATCAGAAAATTTCATTCTTTTTCATATAGACTCTATTAATATATAGATTACATCTCTTTTTTTCACCCCTTCTGATCGGAGCTGATAATTTATATAGGGCTGAATTCAATATTCAATAGAGAAAAATTTTTGTTAACATTTCTTCTAAAACAAGAAACTATACTCCATTTTTTAATTATTTGTAATTTTATGGTTGTTTAGACATTATTTATATACTTTTTGCAGCCAAACTTAAATAAATTATCTACTCTATTTACTTATTATATATAGAGTATATATGATGGTGAAGAGAAAAAAAAATAAAACATTTTTTTCTTATTTTTCTCTCTCGTCACTGACTTTGAAACGAATTTTATTTTTATTGCTGGACCAGAGAAAAAGAGAGGATGTGTATATATGTGTATGTGTGAGTATATTTCTGGGTGTGGGTGTATGGTGGAGATTGCGAGGCTTTTCAACTCTCTCTCTCTCGCGAAATACTTTCTTTAAAGGGGTGGGGGTTATTTACGTTAAGGTCGGTGGTGTGGGGGGGAGGTTTTTGGAGAGAGTTGGCAACGCCGCCTCTCGCCCCGAGATCGATACGACTTAAGAACCTGTTGGTTCTCGGCTCCTCCTTCTTATTAGTTGATAAAAGGAAAGGACCAAAAATTATAGGCAATTCTATCACTGCAATTTGTTAGTGTTTACGTTATCCAACTTCCCTCCACAATTTTTTCTTTTTTATTTTCCTTATATATAAATTTTAACAAGAAGATTCTTTTTTTGAGGGAGTGAGTGACCTCACAGGGCCTTTTTTATGGAACTAAAATTAGCTTTCATTTTGTCAAAATAATAAGGACCTAATGAATAATAATATCAAGGAATATAAAATTTATGGTGAGGCATTTATTGTCTTAATTAATAACAAACAAAACACTTAACATCTGAAATTATTAAATAAATACAATTACACTCAACTCGGTAATCGAACTCAGGATTCCCAGTAAAATCAGCAGCTCAAAAACCCAAGATAGGAGGTTCATTTCTCGATTGGAGAGTAATTTTTTTTATTTAATAATAAATAATTTTGGATGTCAGTTTTTTGTTTAATATTTATAAGGATTATAAACGACACTAGAAGTAGTCAAATTAAAAATTTTTCTATTTTTCTAGCCTTATTTTATATCGATTAATTCTATAAACTCTTTCTGTTAAGAAGGGGAGCCCCGGAGTCTCTGGTCACTGATTTTGTTCAATATAGTATTCTGAATGTGTTAAAGAAAATTAAGTAAAGTGCACAATTTAGGGACTCATGAGAAAAATCAAAATTAAAATATGGATAATCAATTTCCCTAACAGTTTATCACCTGAGTTACTTCTGCTTTCAAGCCCTCGCTTATGTAGCATATAAGTTGTTAGAGAGATTATCCATATTTTCATTTTATCTTTCTCATGAATGCCCGAATTTTGCACATTACTAATCCTTCAAAGTATATAGAATACTATATTCTCTTGGAATTTGATAGATCGGTGACCAAAGATTCCCAGTCTCCTGTTTTAAGTCATAAATTATTCCGATATTTTTTGCATTTCCTGAAGGTTTATAAGTTTATTTAATTAATTAATCTTAAAACATTTGATTTAGGATTATTCGTAGCAACCCTTGTCGCCTTCCTTGCATGAAAAATTCAGAATTTTAGCTTTAGGCGCTTCTTTATATTTGAATTTCATATTTTTATTTTTTAAATTTATTCCACGAAATCCCTTGGTTTAAAACATATAATGAACTATTCATTTGGCGCTAATTGAATATTCGTTAGGGATGACTGGGAATTGGGTAACCAGAAAGCTGCCAGCTAAACACCTGCTCCTCACTTCTCTCTTTTCTCTCTTGTTGTTGTTTGCATGCTGCTGCTTTGCTTTTGGCTCCTTCGCTTCCTTTCTCTCCCTAGGGAAGCTCTCTCTCTTTCTCTCTTTATCCTGGTTTCCTCTTTTTTCTTGGTCCCCTTCCTGATGGAACCAGCTCATCACCTTCACGTGGTTTCCATCGAGCGATGCCTCCAGATGATAATCAGCATCAACATATATTTATATTCTGGACGCATCGGCTAAGAATGAGCTTTCCTCTTTTTATTATCTCTTCTTCCTCTTTTTTCTTTCTTTTAAGCTTACACAGAGTTATTTTGCATTAAAGTCAAAGAAATATTTTTTATCATTTTCTTCTTCTTCCTTTTTTTTCCTTCACTACAATCTTGATTTTTAGACTTCAACGGACTAAACACTTTAAAGGTAATGTGAATATTATTTCATTTTAATCTTATAGTTCTATCTTTTAGGAATGCGTTTGTTTGAGTAACGCCTATTACCATCTTTAGATTCCAAATATATTATACTTTTAGTTCTTCTTATAACTTTCTTCTTTCTTCATTGTTAATCCCTTATTTCGGGGTCGGCATTTTAAAGACAGATGCGACAGAGAGAAGGAGCAAGCCGGACCTTTGCACGGGCTTGAT
>JAAAKE020053222.1:0-25925 GCA_010014785.2 Anisolabis maritima
AATTATGTGAATCATTTGGTAGCCAATATAATTTAAATAAATTTTATCGTTCGGGACGGGAAACGAGCCTCTACTTTAAGGTCAGGAGAAATAGATTTATCACTTTTTATTATATTTCACAACTATGAAAATTAGATTGCCGATCAAAATGATTGGCTGTATAATTGTATGATGGTGAAATAAGGGATCTCAGCTAGGATCTTTTTTTAAATACATGCATTTTAACACAATACTGTATGAATCTCGAGATGTTTTGGGCTAAATTTTATTTTCTATTTTCAGTCTAGTGTGAATATTGCTTTATTAAAACAATTCTTGTCTTAATCTGTTAGATTGGCTAAACTGTGTTTGAGCATGCATTTAAAAATTTCCAAGTGGTCCCTCTCTCTCTCTTTTAACTCTCTAATTTCTCCCAAATATTAAATGTATGTTCAAACATTGATAACCGAGATTCGGACAAGAAATGTTTTTATAAAGCAATATTTACAATGAACTGAAAATGGGAAAAAATTTAGTCCAAAACGACTTGAGTTGAATAAAGTATTTGTATTTCTCTATAAAAAATTCTGAGGACCAAAATTACAATTTTATAAAAAACATGTTTTTTAGGTCTGATGACTCAATCTCTGAAAATCTAAAAACAAATAGAATTTTTTTTTTTTAATATAAATTTTCTTATGAAGAATGAAAACTTGTTAACAATTTATTTTTCATATTTTATATTGCAATTTGTTAATTTCGATAACACAAAAATTTAGTAATTTGAATAATTTTTTGCAAACTAATTCAAAAATAGTGGCTAGATTGTTTTATCTACTTTTACTTAATTTATTTAGATTATTATTTGGTAAATGAAACTAATTATTTCGAAAATTTCTAAAATCCTCTCTATTCCTTTCGTTAATTTTTCTTACTCTTAATAAATAAAAGTTTATAAAAAAATATCAATACCATAAATGGTCCAGAAGAAGAACTAAGATTCAAAACATTGATAGAAGTATTGCCGGGAAGGTTGATCCCAACAAGCCGAGGCATTCCACTTCCACTATTTGAATTTCCTCCTCCATTTCCAATTAATCCTTGAATTAAGTTGTAGAGTGAGCCAATTTGTTGTGGCCCTGTATCATTGGTGGAACTTTGGGTGTTTCCTTGGGTATTGTTAGAAGTTGTTCCCTCAGTATTTGTTGCAGTTGATGGAGGTTCACGAGTTGCATTGTTTTGTTCTTGTTGTGGTGATTCCTAAAATGATAAAAATTTAATTAAAAAGAATAGATGGGTTCAAGTAAAAAAATCATAAAGGAAGAAATGTTTATTTAAAAGTGAATGAATTGATAAACAGTATGTTAAATGATTTGGTTTATTAAATTTGAATTTATAAAATTAAAAGAAATATTTTGTAAATAAATAGCTATAAAAGTTTATTATTTGACTGTTTTATCTAAAAAAAAATTCGGCTTAATTTTAATTGACTGTAGTAATTCTAGTAAAAACGTGATGTTTCTTCGAAAAGTAGAAAGTTAGGGTTTATTTCTTATTGATCCCACCTGTCTTTTTTTTTAATCTTTCGATATCTGAGCCCATTTAGACTCCGTCCTTATTTATTTATATTAATTGGTAGCCAAAATAATATAAATAAATTTTTGTCGCTCAGGACGGGAAGCGAACCACTGACCTTTGGTCTGCACCAAGAGACAGGGCTCACCTGTCTTTTATGAAGACATATTAATTAAATTAAAGAAAATAGAAAATTTGGCTAAACAAAATTTGACATTTCAATTAATACTTGTTTTAAATAATTTTCTATCTTGTAACATTGAAGTCCCATTTAAATAAATTTTATAGCAACCAACACATGGGTCTTATCATACTCGAAGAGGCAAGTTTATTTTTTTATATTTATAATAATAAATAGTCAAATTATAAAATATATCTATAAAAAATACCCTATAGTCTAATAAGTTGAGAAAAAATGGATTGCATTTTTCTTTTTAAAAACAAATATTGTAATTAGTTCATTAATATTTCATTTTCACTCTACACCACCTCGTGCATATTCTACCATAATTCATACGCAATATTATAAAAAAGAAAGAATTAAATACCTCATTTGTTTGTTGTTGAGTGTTCTGTCTAAGACGCCTTGCAACTCGTAAATGTAGAGAATTACAAGGCAAAAACGGATCATAAGCACTAGTAGCTGATGCGAGACCTGCAGCACCAGCAGCCGCAGCTGCAGCGGCGGCCGGTGGTGTACCTGTAGCTGCAGTAGCAGCTGCAGCTGCCGCAGCTGCAGCAACTTGAGCGGCTGTATGGGCAGCTGTGTGTGCTGCTGCTGCAGCTTGCATTGCAAAATGTACATGAGGTCGTGATGTACTTCGTGTTTGTGTGGAGGTAGTCGGATGTGTAGCAGTATTGCCACGGGCTTGACTTGTTTGACTTCCACCCCCTCCACCACCACTGGAACTACCATTTGATGATGTTGTGGTACCGGAATTGGTAGTTGAAGTAGAGGTTGAAGTGGTTGAAGAGGGCGTTCGGTTCATCATATGTCCAGCTACTGCTTGCATTAAATTCTGAATAAATTCTTGTGATGGTGGAGAGCCCCATGGAAAATTTCCATTTACTAAAGGAAAATCAGGATGGAAAAATATTTGTAAACATTTTTATTTAACGTTAATATAAAATTTCTTTTCAATTAATTTGAATTAAAATTTTAAAATTAAACAAAAAAAAGAAAAATAAAATAATAATGTAATCCTTTTAAAATATGTTTAAAAAAATAATCAAGGCTATGGAGTTAAATAAAAAGGTATTTTGGATTCTTTAAATATTGTCAATACTGATAACCTTAAAAGCCAAGGGGTTCGGATCCCGGCGAGTTCCGTTGAAAATTTAATTTATTTAAATTAATTGTACCGAGTGATGTAAATATGCCTGGATAATCTGAATCATAATAAATATATACATCGTTTAAAGTCTTATATGGCCTCAGATGCCGAAGAGGCTTTAAAAAAAAAATTAATTTATAAAAATAAGCTACAAACCGAAAGAATTTAAAAAGATAAGAAAATATTCTTTTTGTCCTTTCATGATGCAGAATTTGTTTTCAGTATATGGCTAAATGATTTTTGCTTAAAGCCCTTCTTTCGTCAAGAGCAAACCTTTTTAGTCTAAGCCCATAGAAGTCTCTGATTTTCCTAGGTAATCCCTAATAGTCAGCATTAATCAGAAGGAACCCATTGAAATTTTTTCTGACTAAATTGGATAATTGTTTTATCTTAACTTTTTTCTTAGAGATGCCCGGCTTGGATTGGCAATTGCCCCAGGTACGGTTCTTCAGAGGTCGCGGTTCAGACTTTGGGGACATCTGATCTAAGATGAATAGGTTTAAAATGTTTGATTTGCATATTTTAACCTCTTAACGAGTCACTTTATACTCAGTTCGAACATAGTTTCGGCTGAGCTCAAATTGAATCTAATAATTTTATTATTATTATAATATGTTATTATAAATATGATTGGGCGAAGTGAATCTTCTACCATTATCACATCGTGGTCAAGCTTAATCTTTTGCTCATGATCTAGCCAATTTTAAAATCTATGATATTTTAAACAATTTACTTTAATTTTTAAGAAACCTCTTAAGATAAAAAGTCAAGTTATTGATAGAAAAATGTCATATCTTCTATTTAAGGGTTAGTAACCAAGAAGATATTTGACAAAAATGCAAGTTCTTTATTGCCAAATAATTTGATTGTTACTTATTGAAGACTACTTCTCTGATCACTTGTCATTTCATTTTTTCATTTCTTAATTTAATAATAAGAATGGAGATAATTTTGGGAATAGATAGATCATGTTAACTCCAAAGCCGTGATTAAAATGAAGAAAAATTAGTTAGAAAATTTTCCACTCAGGTTGGGAAGTATTAAAAGAAATTTTATGAATAAAAATTCACTAAAAACTAATCCAATATATATAATAAAAATATTAATGTATATTAAAACTAATGGCCCGTGTCAATATGGCATATTTTTATCTAACCTAAAACTACTTCTATAATGAAGCGCCAACTCTTTTCAAATAGTTTTAATATTTTTGAATTAAGGTATCGTAAAAATTAACTTTCATTTGGTTTACTTGTAATTAACTCTAATCATTCAAGATTTGATTTAAACCTCTTCCATATCTTCAATCATTCTATCTATCTTTTTTCTATAAGTTTTTTTATTGGAGTAGAAAGGAAGGGCTGCCAGTGGTATAGGAAATGTTGGTCGTCATTCCTTATCCTATTTAAGTAACGTACCAAGCACTCATCGATTAATGAATTGTGATGAGGCTAGGAACAAATAGGGGCGATGGAGTGATAACTAACTTCAGACAAGTTTTTTTCTAACTCCACTCCAACAAAAAATTTACTAAACTCAGATAAAAATTCATAGAAAATGTCAAAAAACTTTATAAAAAATAATTAAAAATTAAAGTTGTTTTAAATATTATTGTCCATGTATATTAAGATTGTATTAAATTTTTTTAATAAATCCATTTTAATTATTTTTATTCACTAAAGTGCTAAAAATGTGAAGAATTAAAAATTGATTTTACCATTAGAATCCCCATTTCCACCAGACCCATTTCCTGATCCATTGGCAACGACAGTAGCTTCAAGAGCATCGATAGTAATGCTACTTGGTCCAACTTCCATGATAAATTCAAGATTAGCAGGAACAAGACTAAAAGCACGACCTCCGGTTTCTATTTTAAACAAAAAATAACAAAAATAAATTTTAAGAAAAATAATAATAAAAATAAAGTATGAAATACCATTAGATTGAGGAATGTTCATTCCCGATTGATTGCTTTCATTTGAAGAATTTGAAGTTTCTCCGGGGGAAGATGAATCATTATTTGATTGTGGTTGAGGTGCTGAATCTGATGCCATTTCAGACGACTGTGTATTAGCTGAAGGATTAGTAGTGGATGATGATGATGATGATGTTTGTGTGTTTTGTTGTTGACTTTGTTGATTTCCGCTACCAGACCGATTGAGTAAAACGTTGATTTGACCCTGCTTCAAAATAATTACAATAATCTTAGTAAATTAACAATCAAAATCTTAAAATAGATATAGAATAGTTTGCGATTAAATTTTTTAATAAAATATTTTTTATTTACCTGAATGGGAATTCCAGTATGCAGAAGAGCTGAATGACCTATAAGAACTGGAGATGAATGAAGACGCCTGGGTCTAGAAGTAGTAGGCACCCAGTAAATATCACTGATTGCATGGCAAGCATGGGCCATATGATGCATCAGGATTGAAACTCCAGTGAAGATTCGTTTAGCTTCATCACTTTCAGCCTAATTTAAATAATTTTTTAGAAAAAAAAATTGTATACATAATAGTAAGGAGTAAAATTGAATATAATCAATTATATTATATTTAATAAAACTTTAGTATGGTGGAAGAGTGAAGGCATCGAGTGCAAAATGTGCCAACAAACCGCCGACTAAAGAGAGCACTATGGTAAACACCCAAGTTGCCAGATTTTAACAAATACGATTGTTTACTTCTGCTGAGAACATTGTGTGTCAGTGATACAATCGTCCTCCCTGCCCTTCTCTGCTGTAACCCAGTACTAAAGTTATTATAAATAGAGCATAAGGAGGTTTTTGGCTATTATGCAATAGATCAGCTTTAAATTTATTTAATATCTTCCATATATTAAAATATAACGGTATTATGATATTTGAGATGTAATAACCGGATCCACACTTCATATTAAATTAGATTTATATTAATTTTTTAACATTCTATTGTACTCCTTTCTGTATTAATATAATGTGTTTAAATAAAATAAAAATACCTGTGTTGCAAATTCGGGATCATCGCGAAGGAGTTGCATGCAACGTCGTAGATGTGTATCAGCACGATCCCTAGCTCTTAGTAAAGAAGCCATTAGGTCAGCAAGATCCGAAGGCCGGAGACCTTGAGAACTAAGAAATTCATATAAGTTAAAAATTATATAATTATTTTTAATAGTAAAAGATTTTTTAAAATTATTAATAAATTAACTAGGGGAGGTTAATTAAACTTACTCAGATCGATTTTCATTTGATTCAGATGGTTGATCCGCCGATGATCCAGAAGCTTGTTCATTGTTGTCATTGGTAGTGGTTGTTGGTCGAGAACTTTGTTGAGTAGTATTTGATGCAGCTTCAGCAGAATTTTGTTGTGTATCTTCTGAAGCGTTGGTAGGTATGTTGGTATTTCGAACTATGAAATTAAAATTATTTTTATTATATTTTCTAAACAAATAAGAAAAATGTATTTATTTATTTACAGACCAATGGTAGCCGCAGACATAGCCGCAGCAATTGCTTCGGCTGCTGCTTGTGCTGCATCAGCGATATTTGAACCATCGGGATTTGAGCTTAAAAATTTTAATTTATTATTATTATATTGATATACATATATTACCTATCCATTGTTTGTTTTTAAAATACACTAAACAAATTGAATGAATATAAATTCCTTTAATATGCGATCAAGCTTCCTGCTTGTTTTCAAAATAAAAGAGAACAAAATAATTTTATAAAACAAAAACAATTATATTCTTGAATCAAATGACTTGGCATTTGTTTTTTTTTAATATGAAAATATCAGAAAATTGAAATTCATAGATGAGTATTTTTACATTAAATATCAATATGCGACGAAAAAATTGGGCTATGATTGGATTAAGAACACAATCGCTTGTGAACAAAGCTAGTAAACCAACCTTTACTCTAGTGAGACTTTCTCCTCTTTGTGATAATGAATAATTTGTTTTATAAGAAACCGCTTGACGATCATGAACACAGGGTCAATTTTGAGGAGGCGCCAGGGAAGTAAAAATATGGGTTTACCAATATAAACAGAAATTTCTGAATTTTATTCGGTGATTATTATGTATTTGATATTTGATAAAGAGGACAAATTTTTAATAAAAAAAAATACAAAATAATGCATGAAATCATTGAATTAATATATAAAATAAATTTCAAATAGAAATGAAAAAAATATAATTTTAACTTAAAAATTTTTATTTTCCATAATTATAAATAAATTTCAATACCGTGAGGTGCTTTCTTCTGGGCTTTCCGTGTCTGGAGCCTCTTGATCATTTGAGGGATTTTCCAATCGGTTACAAACTGATTCCATGTATCGGATCATTCTTCTCGCAATATTTATTCTATTTCTAGTTAAAATGTTTGACGGTTGAAATATGGGAACACCTAAAAAAAAAATAATGAAAACATCAAATATTGTATATTTTAGCTTGGATTTCCAATCTTTTGAAATCAAGCACTGCAAAATTTTAGGCAAAAGGATTGCCTAAAATGACGATATTTTATACATAATATATTTATTGTTAGTATTATATTCATCTGCGTAATCAAAAAGGTTTTTAGGGGAAAGGAGCAAACAAACTATCTTCTAAATCCCCAAATAACACTCATGCTTTTATAAAAAATAATTCTTAAGTAAAAAAAGATTACTTTAGGATATGGGGAGAGGAAGGGGGAGGATGTGTGCTCCCAAAAGTGACTGAATGGGAGGACTTCTAATTGTGCCTCTCCAATATTCTACAACCATATTATGCTTTCATTTACTTATTTGCTGGAATGCTTATGGAAAGTATATTTAGGATAAATTAAAAATAGGTTTAATTTTAAATACATGTATATTATAAACATTTTCTACTATTTTTAGTATTGACTGGCTTTGTTTGAAATAGTTGGTGGCTTTTAAACAACGTCCCATAGTCTTTAAAGGACCAGTCAACATATCATTTAAGATTAAACATTTTTGCGAGTGGAGTTTGTGTTTGGTTCGACAGGGGTGGTATGTACCCCCTGGATTCGAACTTTGATTTTCCGCTTTTGCGGTGGACATGTTATCTTTAGCCCAGGACGCCCTAACAAACACAAAATCTCACGCTCACCAATATTATTAGAAAGAAAATATAATTTTACTCGGTAAGGAAATCTTGCCATCTAGCAAACCAGATTCGAATTAATATCACAATAGTAAACGCAAGCTAGGGCTGCAATCCCCTAACTTAGGAAGAAAGGTGACTAATATTGACTGATATAACTTTGTTTGAAAAAGTCCCATAGAATGTAAAGAACCAGTCAACATATCGTTTGCGAGTTGAGTTTGTGTATGGTTGGGCACAATTTTTATTCAAATGATATATATTAAATAAGTTTATAGATGAGAGCGCAAAAAAAGGCTTTGGATTTTTCTCATTTCTGAAACTATGATTTTATTTGATATCTTCTCCAAAAATGTAACTTATTTTGAAATTTTGAAAACCGATTTTTTTGTGAAAATACATTTTTTTAATCTTCAAAAAAAAAAAAAATAAAATAAAATAAAATAAAAACTAGATTTATTTTTATATACATTGTAACTACTTATTTAAGCCTATTCATTTGAGTTTAAATTAAAAAGAGAATTATTATAATAGAATTATAAATTGAAAAAAGTTGATAGAATCCAATATTATTTTCTCTTAATTTTTTCTCTATGAATTAAAATTATTAATAAAATTTATAAATTTTAAAACAATTTTTTATTATTAAATATCTTATTTAGGTATTTTCTTGAAAATTCCTTATCCCTTAAGATCTTAGTTTTCATCTAAAGACGTCTATTTTCTCAAATTCCTAAAATTAATGGCGACTTTTTACAGAATTTTTCCCTAAAGAAGACACCTATTATTGCTAAAAAAAAGTAAGACCTTTTTCAGAAATAAGAGGCGCTCAACATGTTTTTTAATTTAAGTTAAGGGCTGTATGGTTTTAGAAAAGAATTTGATTTAGAAAGGGTTCAAAATTAAAAATCTACCTTGTGAATCTAATAATTCAGCTGGGATAGCCAATGTTCCAAGATATCTTGAATTACCGTCAAACTGTGGTTGACGGTTTGATCCCCATCTTCTTTGTTGGCTTGTTCTATTTCCTGATCCTCCTCCACTGGGTCGTGTGGTTTGTGGTGGAGCTCTTTGGACCAGGTGAATAACTTTCCCGTGTACATCTTAAAAATATTATAATCATTAGTGATATAAAGTAGGGGATTTGCTTTGTAGAATATGTTCAATTGTAAAGATAAGGATCAGGGTTGTCAGATTATTGGATGTTTAATGTAAAAATGGATTATATCGTACAAAGGAATAAGTTGGGTTGATTTATTATTTATTGTTACCAGAAATGTATGAAATAAAAGTAAGTCCACCAGTAGGGTAGTCTCTACCGAATTAAACGCCCAATATTCTGAAATATATATTGATACCAATTGGTTTAAATATATTTGGATGGTTATCGTAAATCTTAGACCCCTAGGGGTTAAAATTAAAAAAATGGCAACAATATAAGGAAAAAAATTAATTTTAAAACAAAAAATTGGCTAGGTTGTGTTTGTGATTACGCTCTCAAAGGGGCCAAATACGCAAACAGTTGCCTTGTTTTTTTCCTGATAGTAAAAGCTTCCTCTTGCTCCCACCTGAAGACGAGGAGTGCAATACCGGATTCTTTCTTCCTTTATGCTTCGTTAATCTGATCCAAAGGAATACAAACACTACATTTGGAACTGTATCGGCTGTAGAAGCTGGCGAATGCAGATGGAGGTGTATATTGGTCTTATAGGGGCTTCGCTCCTATTGGATGGAAATCGCAATTTCTCGAGTGGGAACTTTGCCTGACTTTTACCGGATTGGCGCAAAATTTTACCAGCTGATGTATTCTTATGCCGCAATCAACATAGAACACAATCAATAATAATAATTTAAATCAAATGGATACTAATTGATATAAATAAATATGGATTTGTAAATCCGGTCGAAAAAGATTCGCTGACTATATAAACGTTTAAATACTTACAACAAATCTAATATTGGCAATAACATTTATCCATCCATATTAGTGATTTTAATCTGAGTAAGAACCAAACCCAAGTTTTTTGAGTTTGTAGTAGTCCTAACAGCGAATTTATAGTATTACTGATAATATTTATTATGAAATTTGAGAAAATATATTACTTCCTTTTTCTATAGTCTAGTTTTTAGTGATTTTTAGTGCACGAGAGAAAGTTATGCTCAGCTATGATTGTATGTTTTCATAATCAGTACTAATTCAGTAATTCAGCCAGGTTTATTTCTCTATCAAAATTTTATTTTCAAAGAAAGTTCATATGTCGCGTGGGTGGGGGGGGGGGGGGTTGTGAAATAAAGATAAAGATAAATTATTGTCTAGTAAAATATTTATTATATTCTAATTTTATTGTTATTAGGTAACTGGGTTTTAAGAGATAAGAGCAACAAGGATTGTTTAAATATCAAGACAAGCTGAGATCAATCGAAAATGCCCTAGTATAAGAGAATGGCCACATCTTCGTTAAGATTGGTAATGCGCTTATTTCGAGGGGGATCTCCAGTAAGGATATCATAAGACTGAAATTAATTTATGGTTTGATTGTTACTTTAGGTTTTGAAATTATAAAGTCCTTTTTTATCACCCTGAATTTTTTGTGCATAACCCAGTAACCTCAGTGAACTATTTTTAAAGAGGAAGTCATAATTCAATCACCAATCATATTTAAAAATAAGAAAATATAAGTTTTTTTTGAAAAGAATTAATAAGAGATGAAAGGGAATTAAAAAAGAATTAAGATTAAATTAAAAAAATTAAAAATAAGATCACAAATTAGATGAAAATTTAATAAAAGGCTCAGAAGTCTCTTCTAGCTCACCGCCCTAAATTATATTCAAGATTATTTACAACATATATGAATAAATATATTAATAAAATTATCTATTGAATAACTTACTATATTCGCTAAGATTTTTATCATCTTGCAAAACTCTTCCACAATAAATTAATCGTTGAGTATCAGATGGGATACTTATGGATTCAGCTATTACATCTTTTACCTGTTTAACGGTAATCTACAAAAGACAACAAAGTGTCAATTAGTTAATTATAAATTATTTACAGTGTCGACGAGTTTGTCCAAGCTTCGCGATTGATCCTATATTTAATAATTTATTTTAATAATTATTTATATAAGTGGCCAAGACTCTTCAAAAGTTACTCCCCATTCAAAGGCCGGGATAACAGCACCCCCTTAACCCACTCTCGAGGGTCTTGAGATTATATACAAATTAAATTACTTACATCATCGGCAACACTAAATGAGTGGTTTTGAGAATCTAAAGTTTTTACTGTAAAATCAATCATTTTTTTATTTTCGTTTTCTGAAAAAAAAAAACAAGAATTATTTCAAAGTTAAAATTTGTGACTCAGTTCTTTATCTAAGTGATTAAAAAATATTAGATCAATAATTTTTTATGAAAAATGAGTACTTAATAAAGTTAATATGGTGAAATTATAAAAATATTAATTAAAAATTAAATAAAATACTTTTTAAAATTATCGTATTGAAAAAAAAATAAAATTATAATGAAACGTAGAATTGAAGCCATGATTGGTTGCTTACCTGAAATTTCAATACAATTCGATCCAAATTTTATCGGAAATGGCGATATATTAAAAAATTATTATAGTTTATTTTTAATCGAAACATCAAGGGCAAAAAATATAATTAATATTATCAATTGATACTAATAATTTATTATTATAATTTGTGAAAATAATTGGAGAACGACAGATTTTATGACGATTTGATTCACCAGAGAATCATCGACTTGGAAGGCATGGATATCGATAACAAGATGACAGTCTGATGACAACGTCATTTCTTGGTTCTTTCGGTTATTTTTCTATATAATAAATAATATTTTCAAAATAGATAAAAAAAAAGTATTATACAAATATTATGTAAAATTTTCCAATTTGAAATTATTGTTTTTAGAATTATATATATATATTAATTTATTTCATCATGTTTCTCTCGTTCTAACCTCTTTGGATGTAGAAATAATTCAAAAATTTTGTTAATACTTAAAATTATGTTTATAGAAGCTCTGCTAAATTTTTTAATAAAAATGGGGGTTAGTGAATTGATAAAATTTTTTTGTTTCTTTGATTGTCAAATAACGTTTAAATTCTCAAACAATGTAAATGGAACCTAGAATAATGGAAGGCATCCTTCTACGGAATTGAATTAGTTCAAAAGAACGAATCTTTAGGCATTGCCTCAGGATTTTGAAAATTTTAACATTTTAACAAATTAACATTTTTATTCATTTTGTTGAAAATTTTTTCATTTCATAAACAACAAACTCTTATTATAGTAAACTAAATTTAAATTTGAGAAAATAGGTGAAATTTGATTTAATCAATGTAACATATTTTAATGTGATAATTCCCTCAATACGAAAAATAATTAAATACATTCCTTACCTAAAAACTCCTAAAATTTATCATCATTTAGTAAATTTCATCGTTCTTGAAGACGGAAAAACACAAAACCCCTGAGGGGGGAGAGGTGTCCTCAAGATGCCCATCGAAGAGAAAGGCGCCAATTATGGCAATGTTTAAAATGATGAAAATCGGGATATATCGATGAAAACAGATAAGCAAAATAAAATTCCTTCTATCTTAATATTTAAATTACAAAAAAAGAATGATAAGCCTATCTCATATGCTATAGATAATAAAATAAAACATTTTTCAGATAATGATTTAGGCCAGGATTTTATTTACATATTGAAGCTAAAAAAAATAATGAATCAAATTCTAATAATATTGGCAACCTACACCCAATGTCAGTGGGAAGATTAATTAAAAACACATGTTCAGATGAAATAAAGAAATATATTCTAAATAGTAGAAGGGGAGCAATAGAATTAAAAATGAATTTCAAAATCCCAAATCAACGCCTTTATTTCAAACCCGTCTTTTTCCAAAACAACATATTATAATTATATACCTAAACAGCTCGTTACTCGAATAGGTGTTATAAAGAATGCAGATTTAGATATCGATGAAAAGGAGGACGAGGAGAGAGAGAATAACAACAATTTCGTTTAAAAGACATGCGATTAAAAAGGGATCAACAAGGGAAAATTGTTAAGGATGAATTTGGCGAAACTATAAAAATTCCTTCTTAATCGACCTCAACTAACGCTATGTTAGTAGAAGCCTGTGAGTTCCCTTTACATAATAGAATAAAACTTTTAGCCTCAAAGTTTTTATTAAAAAGCTTTTCAACAAAAACAAATCCTACCATTTTAAGTTTGTTAAACGTCATTTATTCACTTTTACTCTTCTAGAAATGTCATGAACAAAGCTTCTTTACTTATCAAATTATTGGAAAATATTAAAAATAAATAAATAATGAAACCGAATTGAATCTTATATATAATTTTGAATATGAAACTTTATTCTCATTTTCTGAGTTTGAACCTAATCTTCTTATTAAAAATAATAACCATAATAATATAATATTTAAGGATTTATTAAATTCGAAATATCCTGAATACACAACTATATTTACAGAGGGATCAAAAGATAATAGTACAACAGGATACGCTTTTTATATTCCCAAACTCGAATATTAAAAAAAATTCCGCCTCCCAACAATTTCTTCGAACTTCACTGCTAAAGCAATAGCTATAGTTGAGGTTCTAAGACATATTCTAGACAGTAAAGATATAAAAAAATTTTTAATAATATTATATACGGATTCCAAAAGCATCATCGCGTCTTTGTCATCACCCCCATACAAAAATATTAGATATTTGGGCTCTCTATACTGAATAAATTAAGATTATGTCATAGACAAGGAATAACTATTAAAATCATGTGGATTCCGGGACATTGTGGTATTGAAGATGCAGCTAAATCTTAAAATTGGATCTCTTTACCAACTCTTTGGAAGGATGGATGGATCCAAATAAAAAAAAATCAAAATTGATTGGCAAAATGATAAATCCTCTCATATTAAGGGGAGATATTATCATAAATTAAATCCGATTGTGAAGCCCAAGTCATGGTTTGATTCGATAAAGGTAGCCGGAAAATATATTTCATCCATTTGTCGTCTCAGAATGGAACACATAATTTGTCTTTCACATCAACATCGTATAGGTAACAACCCTCATGCCCCTGTGGAGAGCCAATATCAGATGCTAATCATCTTATATTGGGCTGTCCCAACTTTTTAGATTTCACCAATGACCTATATATGGAGTCTGTAATTTTCCACTTTCTGTAAAAGAAAGTGCGTCAACCGAGAAATTTCCTGAGAAAACTTTGCTACCGATGCTAAAATTTTTAAAAAATTATGGGCTATTTTAAAACGAAAATTTTTTTTTTGGAATATATTGTTATTAATCATACTGTTTTTAACATAATTGTAATTTACAAAATTTATAATCGTTTATCATTGTAAAATATATATTATAATATTGTATTCACATGCTGCTTACTTGCCGTTTGGTCAACCTGGTGTAATCTTAAGCAATAATAAATGAAAAAAAAAAAAAAAATTTCTTTCATAGATTATAATCGGTATTTTTTTTTTTAAATTCAAATAATAATTACGTACTTAGTTGATCCGAAGGCAAAGACTAAGATGTATAAGCTGCGGATTACGAATCTAGAGTATGAAAATAGTTCGGGTTCGAGTCCGACTTGCCCCAATTATATCCAACTTTGCCACAAGTCTCCTCTTGGAGTAGGAAAATGGGAGATCTTACCCCCAGAAGCCCAAGTGGTATCACAATGGGCCACTATGATCTAAGTGAGTCTCTCCAATGGAGGGCGGGAACATAACCTAACCTCGTTGATTCTGGTTACATTAATTTTTTTTTTTAATTTTTGTGATCGACCTGTATGTCTTGCGATTTTGAACCCAGAATTTCGTGCCTTTTTAAATTGTATATTATTATTATGATCGCCCTCTTCCATCACAACAAAATGTTTCCAAATGGTTTCATACCAAAAGAAAAAAATTGTTTCTTTGTTCGCCCTGATATTGGTGGTCATTAGAAAAAAAACTCATACACTACATATAGTTGGGAATTGTTCTTGCCTTGTTATTTATATCAATTGGTTTAATAAATAAATTATAAATTTTTATGGAAATGAGTTAGAATTCTGATCATTCCTTGGCTTTTAAAATACAATATTAGCATCGATAACTATAATAGGATAATTGAATAATTATAAAAATAGGAGAATGAGTGTTTTTTTTTCAAAACAATTAATACAATTATATAGGCATACATTTAATTTTATTTCAAAGTTCTCAATAAAATAAAAATTAATCTTACAATTTGAGGTTTACAAAATAAAAATTAAAGTTATACTAATATGTATAACACATTTCTAGTTACATTAATTACTCCATTTATTTATTTATTTATTTATGGCTTATATCTAATTTTCTTTTAGATAAAAACCAGATACATGGAAGATTCTAAAAATATATAAATATTAGGATTTTAAGTTGTTGAAATCATTTTATATTTTATTAAATTAACATTCTTAAAACAAAATAATTTCATCTTTTAAATTTAATTATAATAGTTAAAAATATAAAAATATTGTAGCCTTTTTATTTTCACTAAAAATAACTCCTTTATTAATGATAAAATAGTATCCATTTGGCTACTAGTGAAAATATTTCTCATATGATAAAAGAAAATATATAACAGAAAGATTAAAGATAATTTGAACGTAACCCTAAATAGGGTTATTTATAATTAATAATAATCTATATCTAGTACTTATTGATTATTATTATATTTTTTTAAACATTAAATAAAACTACTGTTAATAGACGCTAAGAGATATATCTTTAAATTGAAGTAAAAATTTAAATTGAATTATTCGGTATTTTTAGAGGGTTCTTCTTTTGATGGTGAATTAGATTCTCGAGTTGTTTTTTTTGATTCTTCTTCAACTTTAGCAGTTTCTTCTTCAGGTTGGCTTTCTAAGGTTTCATTAGCTGGTTTATCTATTCCATCAGGTTCTGAAGAGGGAGCAGAAGAATTTCCTCTCTCCTTTTCGCTAAGTCGAAAACGATCATAACGACCACCACCTGCTCTTGAGTCTTCATCTTCATCAGAACTCTTATTACCAGGCTCAACTTCTCTAAGTAGTTCTCCTAAATCTTTGTCAACATCTGCCCATAATTTATCATCAATTGTATCAGGATCTTCCCCATCTACTTCTCCTTCATTAGCGGTAGCAGATTCATTATCAGGAGCTCCGCTGGATGCACCAGCGTTTTCAGTTTTTACTGTTGGATTTTCCTTATTTGTAGACTCAGTTTTGGCAGATCTTTTTGCAGGGGGTTGAGATGATTTAGTTTCAGCAGAATTTTCATTTTCTTTCTGATTATCATCGTCCGAAGCTGAACGTTTGACACTTTCAGATTTTTTCTTTTTTGCTTCAGCTTCTTTTTCAGCTGTTCTTTTATTATGAAGCATTTCAGCTTCACGAATTAATGTACGATCTCGACGACTTCGAACATAACGTTTCAAATGTGTTCGAGTACGACAATGTTGAGCTAAAACTTTCTCAGTTTTCTCACTACGAGAAAGATACATGCTACATAGTTCACAATATTGTGCCGTAATTTCTTTGACAAATTCAGCTCCTATAATATAGTGATAAATAATAATAAATTTTACTAATTAAAATAAGAAAAAAATTGAGTAATAAATAAATAAAACTCACCAACATTAACTTCAGCTTTTGGTTTTGTTTCTGTAGTTGGTGCAGTTTCAGGTTTAGTTTCATCTTCTGGATTCGAAGTTTCTAAAAAGTTTTATTAGACATTAATACAGAAATTAAACTAAGTTTAAAAAAGAATAAATAATATATAAATAATTTTCACCATCTACAACTCCAACAGAGTCTAAAGTCATGAAATTTTCGAGGTTTATATCTTTATCATCGTCTTCCTCAGGAGACCTTTCTTCTGAACTATGTCTTCTTTTAACATCTCCTAATTCTTCCAATCGAGCTTTGCGCTAAAATAAATAGTAATTTATGATTATTTATTTTAGATAATGAAAAGGGAGGCAATAATAAAAAATTTATTTTCCAATGAACATTGGTCAACATAGCAATTTTGTTTAGTGAAACGTTCGGATACAGCCAATTTGTTAAAATAACAAGCATTAAATTTGTGGCATTTTCACTATCGCCTCTTAAGTGGGGAATAGTAAAAAAAAAAATTTTGTCCCAATTTCTTTTGACTTGGTTAGAATATATATATATATATATATATGAAGTATATAAATTAATGTGACCGTAAAAAATGTTTAGTTCCTCTCAAAAAGGTCATTATAGAAAAATATGTCGTCTCCGTGCAAACAAAATAACAAAATAATATTTTGATGAGAGTTGATAATAGTATAAATTCTATAAATAAAAATAAAAATTTCCCCATTAATTTTATTGTATCAATTTTTTCAAAATATTGGAATACTCATTTCAATGTCTCAAAAGAACTTTCCATAATAATAAGAGTTAATTTAAAAATCTTTTGCATCAACTTTCAGATTAAGCAAAACCCGAGTATCCGTTTTTCCAATCCACTCTAAATGATGAAACTTCTCCTTTAGCCAGAGAAGTTAATTAGGAAGTCTCTTCTCCACATGTAAAAATTGTTCAATTTCTTTTTTTTTTTTAGATTAGAGTGAGAAATATCGTTCTCTTGTTAAAAAATAGTAAATAATCTTATCTCTTTTCCACTATGCATTTTCTTGAAGATATTTTTTTATGTTGAAATATATCAACTTTTTAAAATATTCTTCGAAATGTTGTTGATGTTGATTTTTTTCATTATTTTCATGCGACTATATGAGATGATCTGTTCTAATCAATGTAACAAATCAAGAAATGTTATCTCTATAAATATTTAATATTTTTTGCAAATGTCTTCTCCATGGGATCGTGTATATATAATTTTTTCACTTTCACCATTTATTTTTGGGAAAAATTATATTCAACATTATATTCCGAATTTTTTCTAACATTTATGAAGTGGGAACAGGTTCGAATTTTTTGCACAAAAGAATTTTTAACAGGAGCCTATTATTAGTGTAGAAATGGGGGGATACTTTACAAAATTTTTATTAATTCTCTCTCATATATTTAAATGGTAAATTTGCTTCAATTATAAAAACTATTTAGGCTTGGAACTCTCTCTTTTTCTCCCTCTTTATATATAGTACCTGGAGACCGAGTTTCGCTCTGTTTTTTTTAACTGTGCAAGAGTCGATAATAGACAATAATTCAACATGATTTTTGCAGTTAGACGTAAGACCAAGAGATTGGGTCATTCCTTCCAAACACAGACACCCGAAATATATATTCCCAAAGATGAGAGTTTAATCAATATTCCAAATTTCATCCAAATAGGTATAACGGTTGAATGATGAGACAGCGCAAACGATTCCTCGCATCCAAACTAGTAAATATACCAAATTTCATCAAATCTTTAAAAGACTATGTAAATGTTGAGCCCTCCCCATAGTTTTGAAATGCTATCCACTCATATTTACTTAAAAAAAATTGGTAAACAATATGGTTTAAATAAATTTTTATCGATCTTATTTAAGACTGAAGCAATTTCTCTGGATTTTGAGGCTTTGGTTAATTCTCGGCCACGGAGCAGGAGAATTTATCTTTTGAAAACTAATTTTATAGTATTAATAAATGAGATAAAATTTGTTTTATTTTCTAATTTAAGAGAAAATGACTAAACTAATATATCACATACCCTTATATGCTCTAGAGAGCAGATGTGATTTTCATAAGACATTGGCGACTTGCAACTTACTCGGCAGATACTACAAAATGGCATTAAAAATTTCTTCATTGCCTATGGGAAGAAATATTTTAATATATTAGATTTTATTCTATATATTTTATATTTTTAATAATAAATTTAATATTTAAATTTGCATACTCGGTGAGAATCCGAAAGAGCGTGTTTTGATTTCAGCTGGCGATAATTTAATTTGCAAATATGGCAAAAATGAGTACGAGAAACTGTGCCAGATGCTTCTTCTTGTTCATCCAGTAAACGTTGTTTAGCACGTTGTGCCATTCTCATTTTTGCTAGTGTCTGTTTATGACGGAACGATTGTTTTCTCATTGCAGCTGCATGTTTATGCGAATACAAATGCATTGTATAATCTTTGAATGTTATATATCGTCGATAACAATGAGGGCATGAGAGTTTTATATATGGTTTATAGCGAGAGCTACCTCCAGCAGCCTCCAAAGTTGATACATTGCGGGATTCTGAATTATGTCTGGCTGCCGACTAAAAAATATATAATAGAAAAGGAAATGTAATAACTAATATAATATAAAGAATATAATAGAAATGGAAAAGATAACTATATAAATCCAAAAAATATAAATTTATAAAGGCTACTCTAATTTGTTTTAATGCAACTAAAAAATAAATTTATGCGGTTCCCCACCATTTGATAATAAATTTTTTCAGGTTGAAAAAATAAAATTTTTTATTAAAAAAAGTCCAACAAATTGAATATTAAAAAATATTGTAAGCAATTTTACAAGGACACTTTACGTTGTCAAATTTCATTCAAGTTGGCGAAGATTTATTATTACTTACTTTTATTACTGACTTCCAGTTGCCGGGCCACGAGTATCATTAAAAAAAAGATAAAAATGCCCAAGAGTAAAATTGGGCTACTATGGGAAAAGAAAAGATGCGACAATGGAGCCCAATTTAAAGAAAAAAGGTCAGACTAAAATTAGAACTCCCCTGTGAATTCTAATTAAATTATAATGCTTATGCTGGTGCTTTCTCTATGGGAAATAATCTTGCTACCTGAGGATGGCAATGTGTACATGTACAAAATCTAATGTATATTCTGAACAAGAACTTTGTATATCAACAAATCACACTCATCTATGAAGTCAGTTGAAGATAGCAAATTTTTAATCTTTTGAATATAACTGTAATATTTTATAAGACAAGGAAAGAGAAGTCCTTCGAATAGCATCTCTTTCTGCTTTGATTTCCACTAATGGTGAGCATTCCAGTTTGGTGGGGACAAATCAGTTAGTGGGTACAATTCAGAGTTCTCTTGTTTGTTTGTTTGTTATGCCAACAAATGAAAATTGGAATCCTTAAACTTAGTGTCAAAAAAATTAATGAATTGTGTTATAGTTTAATAAATCTTGACTGGTGTTCTGAAGAGTCACTTTTATAAATGAATAAATTGAAATAATAAATCTACTTCGAATACACAAATATACGTATATACAAAAATTATTGCCAAGTTATAAGACAAAAAAGAAATAAGAATTTTTCTTTAAAGCAATATGAACTTACGTGTGAATCTGATTCAGATTTCTTTTTCTTTTTCGGGGGTTCTCCTTCTTCTTCTTCCTCAACTTCTTCCCCTTCTTCAATTTCCTCTTTTGTCGACGACTTTGAAGTTTTGCTTTTCTTTTCAGATTCTTCAGCTTTTTTCTCTTTTTTTTCTTTTTCTACCACCTTTAAATTTAAAAAGATATTAGAAAAATGTTTATATTAAATATTTATAAAAATATAAAGGAAAAAAATTACTTTTTCGGCATCATCCCAATTTTCTTCTTTATGATCGGATGCTTCATTTTCAGAAGCAGCTTCTTTTGCTTCCTTAGCTCTTTGTAACCTAAGGATGAAAGCCCTTTTAAAATTGACAGTATATTTTTAAGTTTAGATGAAAATTAATTTAAAAATTTTTAATTTAAAGAATTTAAAGAAAGGA
The DNA here is from genome assembly GCA_010014785.2 of Anisolabis maritima. NCBI lineage: Eukaryota > Metazoa > Arthropoda > Insecta > Dermaptera > Anisolabididae > Anisolabis > Anisolabis maritima. The sequence goes on from JAAAKE020053222.1 coordinate 20,763, forward strand.
ATAGAGATGTTAAGAAATAAAAATATAATAAAAATTAATTTGAAAATTTAAATATTATTTTGACTTCGAGTAGAGATGCACGGAAATATAAAATCAATTAATAAAAAATTTTAAAGAATAAACTTATATTTAGGCATCATTGATTATGATGATTTTGCTTAAGATTTGGCTTCTTGATAATTTTTTATTTTAATGCATCTCTACAGATTAATTTCGAAAAACTGTTTAAATTATATTTTTTGGTTATGCTTTGTGTCTTATTTTATTTTGCCTTTTTTTTTTTGTTTTCTACATTTTTTATGATTTTTCTATTTAAAAAAATGGTATTCTTCTTCTATCATCAATAAATTATTCTCATGTAAAGAAAATATTGAATTTATTATTATGAATGAGTATTAATATCTTTTTTCTTTTACATGCACAAAATCACAGAGGAGGATATCATTTTAAAATATCAGTGTAGTATTCTTTATAATAAATCAATTAATTTCTCTTAATCTTCTTCTTTGTTTCAAATGGTTTGTCTATTTTTAGATAAATTTAATTTTTGTTTTATTTTTTATTATTTTATATGTATATATATATTTATTATATATATATATATGTATATAAATATGAGTGTATACATTTTTTAGAAGAACGCTTCATATTTTTATTTTAGTTACCTCCTCATCTTTTGAATCTTGATCTTCCTTAAAGTTTCTGAGTGGAATCGCCCAGACATTCCCCCCATAAGACGCTTTCTCGCAAGGAATGACAGGTCAGACCGTTTGCGGGAAAGTATCTCTTGGCGTCTTAGCATTAGGCGGCTTATGCCGCCACGTCCGGAACCTCGCATCAGGCGACCTCGATATCCTCCTCGGCTTCCAGAAACTGATGGGGGAGGCAATGAGGAATCAGTTTCACCTTTTCTGTGGCTTCCGCCATGATAATCGTCACCTCGTGTTCGTTCACGAAATGCACTGCCTCCTCCAGATGATCGGCGAGCTTCTTCACGATAACTACTATTTCCAGCACCTGACCCTCCCCGACCTCGTTCATCCCCATAACCACTCCCAGATTTTTCTTCATTGTAACCAGAGTATCGGCTACCGTATTCACCAGAACCGCTGTAGTTATTTTCATGACTGCGACGGCTTGATGACTGCTATGCAACGAGTTAAAATAGAAAAAAAAAAGATTGCATTTCGATTAATTTTTTTTTTTTTTTTTATTTTGATGAGGGTATTTATTGTATCATATGTCATTCTGTATGTATGATTTAAATATTCAAATTATATAAATCCAATAAGTATTGGACTTTTCATTGTCTTTGGAGAACCTCCTTTCAAACATATTTGTTTTTATGAGGATTGTGACAAATCTGTCGAAATTTTAGGAATAATTTTTCCAATTAATTCTTTTCATCATATTCATATTCTGCATATTTCTATATTTTATCTGAAGTTATAAATAAATCTTATTAAAATTATTTCATTAATCTATTTCAAATATTAAAAGTCGTTTTTATTTCAAAGAGAAACTTTAAAATATTTTTTTTTATTTCATTCGGATTTCTCTTTATGAAAGTTAATGATAAATTAAAAAGTTTAAATGAGTTTTGATATCAAAATTTGGAAAACTTTTTGAAACATTCTCCTGCAACTTCAACTTAGTGTACCTGATTAAAAGCATGTTCAGAACGTACTCGCTTTCGAGATCCTTCAGGTGAACGATGATGGCCATGATCACGACTAGAATAGCCAGGACCATCCTAAAAGAATAAAATTATAATTTAAAATAATAAAAATAAAATTGAAATTTAAAGGAATTTAACAGCTTACTATACGAGAATATCTTCTATAGGAATCATCTCCTCTTCCACGACTGGAATATCGATCACTCCCACCTGGAGTTAGTGGAGAATCTATCATATGAAAAAGAAAAAAATCAAAATTAAATAATGAATTTACTCAAATTCATATAGTATTATCGTAAAAATAAATTTTTCTTCTAATTACATTTGAAACAACTCATCCAAGAAGTGTTAGGTTTCTTATAAAGAAATTTGCTACTTTTTGATTATATATAGATCGAATAATAAATAATCTCTATTATGTAGAAGCAAAATAGCGCTTACTATTCTTGGTTGAAATTGATAATTTATGGGAAAAATAAAATTATTTTATTAAATTTTGATTAAGAATTGAAATTTATGAGTTTTAAATATGACAGCTGATTTGATTGGAACATTTTTTAGAGTAAGTTAATGTACAGCTCTTCAATTTTGATTTTAATTGGATTATTTGAAAAAAAAAATGAGTAAGAATTTCATACAAACAAACTGCCAAAATTGTTTTGGCCTCTCAGAGGAGATATAGTTTCTTAAAAATAGTAGTAGTTGAAAATTTGGAAAGATTCTTAAATTTCAAATATTTAATAATAGAAGACATAATTATTTTAATTCATTGTTGGACCAAAGGGTGGCTCGAATCCGGATTTGCTCTTTATAGTTTTTTATGGATTAAATTTAGAATCCGATTATAAAATAAGTTAATTGCCGAACTACTTACTTTATTTAAAGAGATCATCGTTTTTTTATTATTTAAAAATTTTAATATCATACATGGAAAAATTACAACTCTTCATTAATTTCAATGCAGCTTGCATTCTAAAGATGGTAAATATTTCAAACATAATTTTTTCTTTTTGACTGTGTTGATTTGTTTATATAATATAACATTTGGACTAGTTATGTGGCCTTTTTCAGGTATAATTTCAAAACAAATCACTAAGATAAGATAAGAATTTTGAGTTCACTTAAAGAACTCAGAATGAATAATCAAAGTTTTCTAATTTAACTTAACTATAAAAAATAAATCAACCCAGTTAAACTGAAAAAAATTGTTTATTTATTAATGATAATTGTCATTACTTCAATTACATAAGTGGATTACAAGTACTACATATTATAAACAAAAAGATTTGAAGCATTTAAGAGAAAAAAAAATAAAATTTTAGAATAAAAGGAAGTAGCCAATGTATAAAAAAAATTCCTCTATATATCAAATTTGGTCCAAAAGTTTAGCTGATTAACAGGTGCTGGAAAAAGCGAACCGAAAAGCGAGGGTCGAATTCATTACATGATGAGGTCGGTGCTTACCATATGCAATATTTTATCTGATCTTGAACTCTATTTTGAAATTCCGTCCCTTCTGTCCCTTCTTCTCCTTAATTCAGATTTCATATTTTTTTGTTATTATTGAATGAAGGCTTTTGGTATACCTGATTTTTTCCACTTAAATGGAACAAAACGAAAGAAGTTGATATATCAGATCAATCTTTATTTCGGCTTTTCAAATCAATCATCCAGAGGTTTGACCAGTCATTTTCTCAAAAATATAATTATTATATATATATATATATATATTTTCTTCGTTCTTCCCTTATTTCCTAATAAAGCATGTTTAATTATTACAAAATAGCTTATTTAAGTATTACACATTTTGTTCCTGTTTGTTTGAAAGTTTATCAATTTTTGGTTCCAATGACGTTACTGCAAGACGAAGAAGCGTATTTATTTCAAGCTGAGTTTTAATGGTGTCAGTTCGGTTGTTTCAACCAAATATTAAAAATGTAATTTTTTTACGCGATTGAAACTTTGTAATTTTCAAATTAAAATGTATTAAAAACGTACAAAAATTGTCATTCAGAATATAAGAATTTCTTAGAATATTATTTTTGTTTAATTATTAATAAAGTAAAAAAAGTGCCAATAATGTCAATTTTTCTGCGAACCATCAAAATTTTCTCACGGACCAGCGGTTGGCGACCGATGATTTAGAGAATATGAACTCAATTGACAAAGCATTGAGGTAAAATTGCACAATTGTCATTTTGTTGAGTATTTTAAATATACAACAAACGGAAAACTTTGACTTAATGCTTTTTTATTTGAGTTCATATTCTCTAAATGGACTGATGGTATTATTATATTAAAGGCCGAAACTCAAACTTGAAATTTTTAATATCGTAAAGGCTTCTTAACTGGCTACTTGGTCCTGGCTCCATTGTTAAAAATTGAGGAGAAGGTCTAGAATATCAAAAGTGCGTTCAGATAACGTATTGTTTAGAGTGAGCAGCGACGCATCAGGTATTTTGTGGTGAATTTGGTCTTTATTGCGGTCAAATTTGGATAAGTGATGTGATAGCTGATTTGTTTCGTATAGTGAGAACATTAGATTTCAGATATTCCAAACAAGTTACATGACATTTTACGTCTAAAAGAACTATGATTGGAGCACCGACAGAGCATTGGTTATACATTGGTTCCGTGCCTTTTTATTCTTTAATTATAAACACTCATGAATATAAGATAATAAAATGAGTAACTACTTACTCGATGAGTACTTTCGAGAATCAAAACTTGAAGAGTGGTCTTTATTATACCAGTTAGGTCTTCCACGAGATGAAGAAGATGGCGGAAAGCTTCCCCGACCTCTTGAGGATGTCGAACTCCATCCTGGTCCTGAACTATAATTCCCAGAGTTATAAGAAGCTGAGCCATTTTCAGCACCTCCTCTTCCTCTGAATGAACTTCCTCTAGAACTGAATCCTCTTCCTCGATTAATATTGCTCGAAACACTAAAAGATTTATTTTAATACCAAATTTTTATGTAAGTATTTTATCAATTAAATTATAAACTTACCCCGGTTTATGATAACTATTATAACTCATGATGATGTGAATTTATTCTCTGAAAACATAAAAATTAAATAAGAAAAAATTATAAAATTTCACTTTTAATTAATTTCTTATTTTTTAATATTGATTAGAATTCTAGAAATGTGAAAAAATGTAATTTAAAAAGAAAAAATTTGTTAGAATATTGATCCGGTTTGTGATTATAAATGGCTACGTCGAAATGTAAGCAATTTTAGATGTGAAATAAAAAAAGTATAAATAGAGTATAAATAAAAATGTATGAATATTAATTTACCCAGTATTCTTGCAAGATTGATATTAATAAAATATTTGAAATATCAAATTATTTATTAGAAATTATTTATAGAAGCACATTATAATAGAAACGAGAAGCCATATAATTAAAAAGTGAATAAAAAACTGAGGCTAAAGACAGAAAATGGCTGGTACTAAGTTAGTCAAATTATTAATTCTTAAAT
>JAAAKE020053333.1:1502-25958 GCA_010014785.2 Anisolabis maritima
AACAAAATTCCAGACTCATCCTTTAAAAATCCAACCCTCCTTTGTTATATAATTTTTTTGTAATATACTTAATCCCTTCTTATAACAGCCAAGTGGGGGGGGGGGGGGGGAGATGGATAAGATATAAAAAATTTTGGATTTATTTTGATCTCAGAATATAGTGAATCGGATTCAAATCAGGGAAAAATTTATAAAATATAGGAAATTAAATTGAATTTAAAATTAACAAATAATTTAGATACTATATACTATTCTTATCAAAATTAATTGAACAAAGGCCATCTTTTATTTCGTATTAAGAGAAGCGAGCTATATAAATACAAAAATAGTCAATTTCATTGTTGGAATTTGATGATTTTGGTTTTCATTCTCTTAAATTATCTATTAATAAGAAACAAAAGATAGAATTTGTCAAAGTGATTCTCATAGTATTCTGTTTCTGAAAGAGAAAATTTTTTTTTATGATTTCCAAATTTTTATTTTAAGAATTATAACCATTAAAAACCGCGTCTCATTAAATTTTAGTTCATTATAAAATACTAATATATGCAAAACAGTCAAAAATTACCAGAAAAGATCGATAAGTAACGCATATTTTTTTGTTAAACATTTATTAAATAGTAACGAAGCTTCTATAACATGACGTGCATAAATTCGTTAGTTTTTGCTTGCTGGAAAGAAGGCAACTCACTAATGGATTTTTCGATTGATTGCTCCAGATTTTCCTATTTTGCTGACAACCAATGCGCAGTTGTTGAATTTCTTAAGAAATTAACAACTGAACATTGCGGAATCTGGGCTACCTTCCTTCAAGCAAGCAAAAACTAACCATTTGGCTTGCTATTGAAAAATAAAAAAATTTTCCACATTTTTTTCATGTGGTGACTTCTCAGAAATTTATTTTAACTTTTTTTTTTGTCTCTGGTCAGAATGGATAATTTTCTATTTTTTGAAGGCCCCCTTGAAACGAACATTGCTCCCACTGTCTGAGCAAGAAAAAGAAATTATGCAAGCAGGTTTTACCCCCTAAAATTTAAGTAATCTGTAACAGTATAAAGTCCAAATAGAACACTAAAGAGTTATCCCTGACTTTGGTTTAAAGGTCATCAAAGGTTTAAAAAATTTTCAAATTCTCTTCCGGCTTTCATAAATGACTCTTGATATTCAAATTTCTTATTTAGATTGTATATGATGGTTTTGCGCATGCTCACATTTGCCAGATAAGGACAGAGTTAACTCTTGAATACTAACTTTCTCAGCACCACTGCTTCCCATAGGCTTCTACAATCCCCCTCAAAAATAATTGGACAACCGGTATCTTTTGTTTCCTCTTAATGGATAATTGGGAGAGCTACATGAAATTCAAAATCATCAAATTTCATAACGTTTTACCTATTATTAAATGGATTATTTTCTGATTTCATGTTGCTCTTCTAATTATCCATTAAGACGAAACCAAAGATGCAGTTCATTTATTTTTTAAGGGGATAGAGATTACTTATCATTTTTACTTTAAAAATTAAATGAAGTATCTCGACACATTTCTCCCATCCTGACAAGCTATCTAGTTTTTATTAAAATGAAGAGAAAAAAAACCTACATCTTTTCAAAATAATTATTTCCAATATTTGATAAAAATAAAAATCAGTAATGATTTTGTCTATTTATTAATCGAATCTTTCAGAGCCATTAAATCTGACTTTTCTTTTGAGATCCACAAAAAGAGAAATCCAAAGAAAACCCTCTCCCCTTCAAAATCTCTACTCCTATACTTAAAATCTTAAAAAGAGATCCTATTAAGTTAGTGATGCACAAATCGCGGTCCAGAAGAATTTCGCGTCTCGCGACCACATAACAAATTCCAAATCACTCACTTGTTTTTTGGCAATTTATCCATAAAAGTTAAAAATCTCATTAAATTTTGAAGGATTAAAAAACGATTATTACTTTATTTTTCATGCACCTCATGAGTCAAAAAAAATTTACCCGCGGACTATCAAAACTTAATTGATGCGGCCCTTAACGTAAAAGTTTATCCATCACTATCAGAAAATAAAATGAATTTAGTAGATGATTAGAATTCACTGACATCTCGACTAGTTTATGAAATGTAAAGTTTTGGAAGAAATTAAATTTCTAAACAAAAAAATTTATTTACTAATCACCAATTAAAATTAATTTTATTTTACTTTTTCTCCCTCTTATATTTATTTACTGGAATATTATCCTAAGTATTTTTTAATGGATTAAAATGAGAAAATGATTTTTTTTTTTTGGAATTTTGGACATTTTTTCTTTTAAGATATACATACTTATCAGTCTTAATAGTGGATTAATAAAAATAATTCAGCTCTTCTTTGTATTTAACCCCATTCCCATATAATAATTAATATAGATATTTCTATGAAATGATCTTAAATATAAAATTGAAACAGTTTCTCCTGAGGAGATCTTTTATTATCTAGGTTTATTTGACAAATTGTAAAATTCTTTCTTTTTTTTTTATGTTTTATTAAACATAACTTAAAAAAATAAAATATATTACAATACAAAGTTTTTATATAATTTTTCGAGATTTATTATATTAAATTTGATATAATATAAATAATAAAATTTACCATTTAGAAAAAAGTGAAGTTTTTGAGAGTTAAAGGTACTCAATTAGCTAAACCATTATCATGTTGGTCTTATTTTTTTATAGGCCAAATTATGAAAAAGTTTCATTTTTATATTTCCGGCAAAGTAAAGATACCCCTTCCCTCCTAATTACATAAAAAATAAATTCAGGTATTTTGATATTGATTTTTTATTAATAAATAATAAATTTACAAAAGATTTTACTTATTTTAAATTTATATAAAGTAAATCACAAATTCCAAATTATTTTTTTTGGTAATTTGTTCATTTTTGAGTAATATAATTACGAGATTATTATTTTTTTTTTTACGCTTCTCGAGAGCCAAAAAATTTAAGAATTAAAATTTCTAAAATGGCTAACGGTCTTATTTTTTTAAGAAGTGTAATTTTTATATACAATATTTCTGACAAAGAACAGGTAATTAATAATGAATAAATAATGCCCATCCAAAAAAAATGTCTCTATAAGTTATTGATATTATATATATATGAGTTTTCTTCAAGAATGCCATAAACATTTACATCCTTGTAGAAATTAATTCTTGGAAGATAGGCTACCAAAATGACCAATACACTGAATTTTTTCAATTAATTGATCCAGGAATCTTCTATTACAGCAACTATGGGTCGCATAAAGTTTTTTTAATTGTTATTCAAAAATAAAAACATGCAAAAAAAAAATAAAGGTATGTTCCCTAAAATTAATTGATTTAAAATATACCAATGTCAATATGTTCTTGAATGGAAGTAGGTGGTCGTAGTATTGCAAAGTTTGAAATCCCTGTTCTAGAACATACCATCTCTGTGCAGTTATTAAATCCCCTTAGAAATTAACAAGTGAACATACGTAGCCCAGTCTAGAAGAGACTCGAGGAATAATCGAAAAATTCACTAAGTTGGTCATTTGTGTTAGTTACCTGTAATTAAACACGAATTATTATCAGGTAATGTAATTCTTACTATAGCATTATTTCATAAATATTATTTATGACTGATTAATATGTGCGATTCCCAAAAAATCTTTTCATAAAAAAGAATAATTTCGAAAGTTTTGGATTCTTAGGGTGCGTGACCGTTCTGAACTCTGAAAAAGCGACTCCAGCGTCCCTGCCCTCCTTAAGGGTCACGATGAAAAGGGGACGCGAAGGGAAAACGCTAGAAAAGTGAGAAAATAAAAGCCCAACTCTCTCTATGAATAAAACGCCTTTTGATTAGGCAACCATCGTTGCCAAAAAGGGTTGAAAGGAGCTTTGGTAAATTAAAGATAACTTCATCCAAGTCTAATTTATGCTCTCGATGGTCCAGAAAAGTGATAAAATAAAAAGAAAATACCTTGGCGATATGCCATACATTATTATTATTTGAATGGGCACACTATCTTTGCATAATTTTTATTTAATTAATAAAATATTATTTAGGTTTAATTCATTCAAATGAGCTCATACATACATGAACTCGGAATGTTTATACTCTTTTTATTTATTTTTCTTTATAAAACTTTTTTTTTCAGATAAACTTATATAAAAATTGAAAATCGTTAACATTAATAAAAGTATAAATTAAAAAATTACATTTTTGAAATATTTATTAAATAAATATTTCGAATAATTAAAACAACAAAAAAAAAAAAAAAAAAAAAGAAATCTAGAAATAACATTAACTTTTCCATTTGCATTATTAAAAATTCCTCTCTCCCCTACTTCACTTATTTCAATTCAATATTTAAAAACAATTTGCCAAAATAAACTTAAATAAGTTTATTTTATAATTATACCTCAAAAGATTATAACTCAAGTAGGAACATACATATTTTTATCAGGACAGGCTTCAATTTTATGATAAAATTAGTGAGATAGAGCAGTACTTTACTTCATCAGTTCTATTAAATTGCTTTTTATTAAAATTTATTTAATCTTACTAAAAATAAGGATCCTCCTGTTATAGCTCTTTGATTTAGCTATATTTCACAAGATGATCTAGCTTTGGTAATTTATAAGAAGTTTCGCAAAATTTGAAGCCAGTCCGGAATTTTTATGTCTAAAATAAAATATATATATATATATATTATGGTGATTTAATTTCGAGTCAAAGCGCGCCTTGGATAAAATTGGTACACATATGAGTAAGTTCATATAACACCAGATGCACCAGGTATGGACAGGGCCTTAGAAAAAACGAAATATTATTGTAAAAAAAATTTCTTTAATTTTTTTTCAAGTGAATTAATATTTTTCTTTATAACTTTTTTACTCTTTCTGTATTTTTCATTTCATTTCAGAAAAATATTAGTTAAAGTAATTTATTTATTTAAAAAAATCCAATCTTTATAAGTAAAAATTTTTTAAGTCCTTTTCGGATCCTTTTGAGATCATTTAGGCTCCGTCCTTATTTATTCATACTAATTGGTAGCCAATATAATATAAATACATTTTTGTCGCTCAGAACGGAAAGCGAACCACTGCCCTTTAATACTTGAAAGACCTTTACCTCTGCACCAAGGGACAGGGCAAGTAAAATTTTATATAGAACTTTATGCATATTTGAAAAATAGAAAATCATAAGAAAGTTATAAGTAAAAATATTACCATGAGGTGCAGTGATTCCTTCGTATTTGCTTATTGGAAGGAAAACAACCCAAATGACCAACTCACTAATGGATTCTTAGATTAATTGTCCCAGAGTTTCCACCATTGCGCAGGTATTAAATCACCTTAGGAAGTAACAACTCCGCTCTAGGGTCGCTATGGGCCAATTAATCCAAAAATCCATTAGTGAATTGGTCATTTGGGTTATCTTTCTTCCATCAACCAATTACGAACGAATTTATGCACCCATGCTATATCACTAAAAAAAGTCCAGAATCATCCTACTCGCTTCTTAAAGCTTAAAAAATTCTTGTTATAAGTAATTTTTTCTTATTTAAAAATTGAATTCTTACGCCTAGATTAAGACCGTGTAATGTTGGTGTAAGATTTTAGTCTTCATTTGGTAGGGTGATACTTATAACAATAATATTTTTAAGCTTTAAGGAATTTTAATTTAAATAACGATTAGATCATTTTGGACAACTTTTTTCTATTCAAGAAGAGAGATTTATATAAATTTTCTTATTATTTTATTCGAGAGCAAGTTATTATTAAGTTTAAACTCTACTATCATTCGTTCTTATAACTCGAAATTATTTCACTCTCTATACAGTTATCCGAAACAATATATTATTTCCAAGATTGTACTTATATATATTTCTCTAGAGACTTACTATCATATATTAGTGTTTCCCAACCTGTGGTCAGCGGACCTTTAAGGGTCTGCTAGTAATTTAAAGGAATCCACAAGATCAACAAATTTGGGAATTCCTGTGTTATGCATAGTTTTTCTCTAGGAACCAAAAATATTGAGAATGTCTGAGATTTAATTGATCATATCTAAATAATTTTCAAGAAATAAAACTCTCCATTAAAATATCTTGTCTTTTTATAGTAGGAGTGTTCTGTATGCAAATTAATATCCGGGCTGTCTATTATTACTTTTCAAAGTTATCGATTCTAGGATTATTTACAAATTCATAATTAATAAACTGAAATACCAGTGGAATAAGGCAGAGCACTCAAGAGTTAACTCTTTTCATCATGTTCAAATATTTAAAAAATCTCTCTCATAGACTGGCATTTGTTGATATAGAAACTTCTTTTTCATATTGTACATGATGATGTTGAACATGTACATATTGGCTTGAGAAGGACATGGATAACCCTTGAGTGCTGTCAGCATGGCTACTTTCCATTGAGAAAGTATATGCGTAAGCATTCCAGTTGTCTGATTGAGGGGCTTGATTTAAGAAGTGGCAAAAGTTGCTTCAGCCTAGAAGGCGTATTCACGCTTAATTGCCTCCTTCTTAAATTCCTAAATCCGACCCTGCTCCCTATCATATTGAATAGGTAGAAATAATACCCCTCTTCAGTCCAATGAATAAAAACTTTTTTGAAAATAATTTTTAGTTAATTATATACTACAATCAGATTATTAAATGCATATATGACTTTCCTTTATATCTAAATATTTCCTACACTTATATAGGCTAATTTGTATTGCCAAACAATCCGAATTCGCCAGAATTGAAGGTAAACAAACTAGATACTCTTTCTCTTGTGTGATAATTACCAAAAATTTTGATCGTGTTTGGTTCCTGGAACGTAAGCAACGCTACTCACTATTGGATTTTTCGATTAATTCCTGTAGAGCAGACTACATTAAATCTCACTAGATATTAATGCATCCACGTGTGATCTCCTCTCATGCAATTAATTAATCTTTCAGCAACCAAACACGAACTTCTTTATGCGCCTCATAGTATTATCGCTTATCAGAAGACAAGATATTTTATTTAAGAATTTTTTTTTTCAACAACCCCAACCTTAGCATTAACTTTTTTTGTCCAAAGACCTTGAATTTTATTTAAGAAAATTAAAGAGCAAAAATATACAATCTAAAAGAGTCCAATTTTTTTGAATAACTGATTATATATATATTTATATATATTTTAATTGAGAACTGGATTTTGGCTGGTCCTGTGATTATTTATGTTCAACTTAATATATAATGGAATTTTTTATAATGAAAATGATGCTTCAGTCTGAAGTCTCTTCCTTAAGTAAAATTTGCGATCAGGGCGGGTTTACTTCTTCGGAAGAAGAATTGGAAGCCGTTGTGGGACCGGCACCCGAATCCGCAGCTGCAGATGCTGTTGCGGTGGAAGGAACGCTCGAAGTCGACGGATAAACGGAAGGAGGGTATCGGGAATAAATGGGACCGGCCCAATAGGAAGGCGATGCTGCAGCTGCTGCTGCGGCTACTGCAGCTGCTGCAGAAGGTCCAGCTGCAGGTGGAGGTGGTGGAGGCGGCGGTGGGGTTGGGTACAGTGCTGGTCCGAGTTCGCTGTGGTGATGCTGGTATTTGGTATACCCAGTTCTCTCCTCAGCGCCCGATGTTGATTGGCTTTGAGCTTGTTGCTGGCTGCAGGCGGCCATCAGTCCATGGAAGTCGAATTTGTACGCGTATCGCTTGCCATGCACCTTGCTCATGATATTCTTGTCATAATAATACCTGGATAACAAAAAAAGATTATTGTAGTGGAGAATTTTAAATGAAAAAAAGAAGACTTGGTCCACCAATTTCTAAGTTAAATTCTAACTTCATCGTCCCTGATCAAGAACTTGGAGAAGTTAGAATTTTTCCAAAGATATATCCTGAGCGTGTATAATGTGATGTTTAAGTTTATTCTAAGTGCTTCGTTGTTACAAAAATGAATTTTTTTTATCCAATATATCAGGGGTGACCAAAATTTTTGAGAGCATGTGCCCAATAAAAAATTTTAATAGGCGTTATGGGGCCAAATTGAAATAACCATGTCATGTTATCAAAGTATGATGTGACATTTGCATTTTTTTATTCTAATTTGAAGGAACTGGGCAGAGGCAACCAAAAGAAAAAGCAAATAATCATTTTGCTAACCATGAGTACTGGCTGTACATGAACGGCTCCCTATGTGACAGCACATCTCTCACCTTTGCTAAGAGAATGTTGTGTGATGTGTGTTTTCACACCAGAATTTTTGCGCCAGGCTCCCTAGGTAGCCGTTCAATGTACAGCCAATTTGAATTTATTTTGTTTAATGAGAATTTCATATAACTCGCACTTTGTTTTCCAAAAGATGACAGAGTCAGCCAGTCAACTGCGCAAGCGAGATGCGCGTGACCACCATGTAATTAAGGGTTCCACACTATTTTGAGGTGGAAAATGATTTGTACATCTTAAAAATTTTCTAATTTATTATATGTATAGCCAATTTATTTTTGAATAAAATCGGGGTTATTTTTTCATCTTTTTTCAATTTTAAGTTGGATTCTTAAAAATAATTTAATATATGTCCATCGATATATCGAATGGTTATTTATACTTAACTATACTGAAAAACTGGAACTATAAATTGCAACTTCTAGGACAAATACAAATGTGAACGCAGGTTATTCAAATGGCAGTCGTCACTAACGAGGATGTTTTCGTTTTTATAGTCAAGTCACGCTCGTTGCGCGATATTTTATGTCTCCGTCAACCAGTTTCTCCCGAAACATTTCATGGTTTTTGCTGACTCAGATCATTCTTCTAAATAATTAATTATACACTTAACAATTTTCATAAAAATTATTAAAATGTTAGTCGTAAAAAAATATGAATATATTAAATGAGACATTTGTTTATGTGATTAGTGAATGATTTATTTATACCATTTTGAGTATTTGTATTAAGAAAATAATTTCGAGATTATAATCGACTTTTTTCATAATTAGAAGCCACATCTCTCTTTTTTTTAAGTCTTTCGGGCCCTTGGTATAGTAGTAGAGGCCACGCCTCACGTACCAAAGGTCAGGGGTTCGCTTCCTGTCCTGAGTGATAAAATTTATTGGCTACCAATTAATATAAATAAATAAGTCCGGAGTTTGAATGACCTAAAAAGTTTTTTTCGGCATCTTAGGTCATTTAGATTCCCTCTTTATTTATTTATATTAATTGGTAGCCAATAAATTTTATCACTCAGGACAGGAAGCGAACGACTGACCCTTAGATCAAGAAGAAAGAATTTGACCTTTATTCTAAATGTCTTTAACCGCTGTTCCTTGGAACAAAGACAAACATTTAGGGATCAGTGGCTCTCTTCCAGCCCTGAGCGATAAAATTTATTGGCTATCAATTAATTTAAATAAATATAGATGTAATCTAAATGGCTTTAGATGCCAAAAAAGATTAAGAAAAATATCAAAAATATTATTCTCATAAATTAGTTGTTTATTTTTAAAAATTTTTCTATATACCTATATGTAATATCTTGTATATAGAGAAATCTTTTCACATGAAGAAAATAGTCTGTGTGCCTGAGTGTTAAACAAAATAACCCAACAACGAAAAAAAACGTCCGAAGCCCATCTTTGATATCTAGGCTAGGTACCCTCTTCGCATGCGTCTCGAAGTTAATAGTAATAGTACAATACTTTACGGATATATTTTTTTTATATTTATTTGTGACGCCTCCGACACTAGGGAAAATATCAAAACATTTTTATCTTTTTTTTTTGTTTCACTGTTCCTCCTCTAATTTTATATGACCATTTTTAGAAGTATTCCCTTCTCAGGCTGACGTCACATTACTCGAACATTTGTTTTTTTGCAACCCAAATTAACGGCGCTACCTTTTTTGAATACTTTCAGCAGTGACGTATTTTGATTTTTATATTTTATTTTTTTTTATAGCTTGTTGAATCTTTAGACTTTTTTTATCTTTTATTTTTTTGGTTTCACTGATTAGTTGTTTTTTTTTCTCGAAATTTTTGTCTTTTTTTCATGTCTTCTTGCCCCTCAGGTTGAGAAATACAGTTTTAATAGGTGAATCTCAAATTAAGCATTTTAAAGGGAGCCCTCTAATAATTAAATTAATTTTTTCTAGAACTCCAAACTTAAGTAATTTAGAAAATTAAAAAAAAAAAATTATCCTATGTGCAATCTCATAAATTAATCCTTTCTTTTTCAATATTAGATGGTACTGCGCCCTGGTGGAGGATAAGCAAAACCAGTTCCGCTTTATATACGTTAGGTGTAGCCACCTCGCGGCTAATTCCTTAACTATATTTTATTGACTTTTCAATAGTTTTTCAAATTTTCTTTCATTTATAAAGACCTAACAATTAAAAATAACACCCAGGATCTCACACCTGGTGAATCATTTGGCGACCACGGGTTTCCCGAGTTAAGACTTGCATTGTTTCGTTCAAAGAAGTGGCGGAATAACCCCTAAAGAGATGCTTGAAGGAGAATGATATTTCTTCCTTTTTTTTTATTTTTTGATTAAGTTGTCAAACAGTGAATTCTAAATTTAATATTTCCCCCGACCTTGCCGACCATAAACATCACCTTCAAAAAATTTTGTTTATTTAATATCACTGGTAATATTTATTCTTTCGAATATTTAATTGAATTATTAATTGAAAGTCATCTTTATTGGAAATATACACACACTGAGAGTTTATTAGCGATGTGGACATTTTGTCTTTCTTTCTACCAACAATCAAAAACAAACTTTAGCCCATGGCATTATTGTTCACAAGATATAAAAAAGAACTCTGAGCCGTTTTAATGTAAGATTATCTCGAAGGAAGCTGGGATTCAATTGAATCATCAAATCTATTGGCTTATCAGAGTTCATTTTCATATTTTCTCACTGAAATTTGATGGATGATATAATTTCGGCCCTGAATCCGCCACTACTGCCATGTATTCAAACCAGACTGCCAACACAATCCTTCATTAAACTAATAGACAGATATTTGAGCTCTTTTCCCATCTTGAAGATCTTATTCCTAAGAAACATCGTCATATTATCGAAATGGTTATGAATAATCGGTTTGTTTTTGTTGGCTCTCTCCCTTGACTTAATCCATGACGTCAACATCTAATAATTAATTATTAAACCTGGAAGGACTTAAGAGCCTGAGATAAGTCACGTTTGCTAACAGGAAAGAAAATTTATATTAATATTTATGATATTTGTGAATATTTATTCATCTGATCAGAGAGAGAAAAAAATCTTGTCAATTCAATTCATAAAATTAGAATAGAATAAAACTGAATAAACAAACAGAAATGACTAAGAGATCAAATGGAAGATTTTTATTAGTTAGCAGAGAGGATTGAATGAGTAAGAGTAGAATTTAGATAGAGGATGGGAGGTGGAACAAAACATGGAGAAGAGTAGGTGGAACAAAGAGAAGAAGAATAAATGAAGAAATTTAGGAGGACCTGTATAGTCTCTACTGATTTCTGTTTCAAGATGCACTTTATTCAGCTTCTTTTAATTGTCCAAAGATAGGTAACAATCCTTAATTAATAAGGACTATAGCCACATAAAATTACAAAATATATATATTATTACATTATATTGCTTAATAATAGTTGTGACCCAAACTTTGTTTGCTGGAAAGTAGGCAACCTAAACGACAACTCACTAATTGATTTTTCGATTAAATACTCCGGAGCTCTTCTAGAACGAACTACACATGCAGAGTTGTTAAATCTCCCTAGAAATGAACAATTGGGGGAGTGGTTCATATAAAGGATCTATGGAGCAATTAATCAAAAAATCCATTAGTGAGTTGGTTCCTGGTGGCCTATCTTCTAGCAATCAAACACGATCTAATTTCTGCAACTCATATTACTTGTACAATACATTAAATTTCTTAAAAAATTCTGTCCCAATATAAATTTTGGTGCCGAATTGGTACCATATATTGCAACTAGCCTTATGCGTATAATTCTTCTTCTTCTTTCATATTTCTTTGTTTGATCTAGTACCTAGTTTTCTTTACAATTTTATTTATTAGATTCTTTGTTTTCTCGTTTTCCTTCAAATCTTATGTTTTTTAGGCTCTCATTTTCTAAATTTTTTATCTTTTATTTCATCATCAAATATCATATTTTATTTGAACATTTGATATAAAATTTTTTATGTGGTTATAGTCCTTATTAATTGATGTATTTTAATACTTACTTGATCGTGAAATTTTCATTTATTAAAATAATATGAAGTATATAATTTTATTAAATATTGTAATGTTTGCTAAATTATAGAATGTAGCAGTATTCACTGCGCATGACCAGGTCTACAATAGTGTGAGGAAATGTATAATGCCCTTCTAAAAGCTCTGCGTGTACTGTGGGTAGCCACAAATTACTAAATGATCTCCAAAATTGATATGATGCGATTAGTAAATTTTTTTAATAAGTTCATAATTCTTTTATCTCGTTTTTCATTAAAGTGATTAGGAATTGATAAATGGAAATCCCTGATTGTTTTGTAGATTTTTTCTTTTTCTATTACATTAACGGGCCTGGTAGGAAAAACCATTTGGCCAACTGTTCAGTGGATAAAATGATTATAAAAAATAGTAGAGACAAATTGTTCAAAAAAAAAAAAAAAAAAAAAAAGGGACATTGTTACTACTGCTGCTATTTTTCATACTCATTTTTAATTTGAATTATAAACCCTTTAAAAAACACTCGCTAAATGATCCTCGATTAGTTCAATTTTGTTAGGAATTTATACCCCCCTCCCTCCCCCTTCCCCCATTTCTTCTGTTTAGTTTTTTTTACAAGTTTTGGTAAATTTTTTCCAACTTTCCAATATACGAGTAATATCTATTTTTGGTTGCCATTTTTTGAGTCCCCCACTCCCCTTAAACAATGTCTTAGCTTCGTTAAAATGAAGATAGAGCGTTCTTAGCCTATATCCAAGCTGACAAGAAGCTCTCAGTTCAATTTATTATGTATACTCTCTGTATTAAAATAAATTGCACAAATTTATATTTTGTTTCGTTCTAAGAGATAATTTGGAGAACTATATAAAATCCAAAATATATGCTGAAAGTACGGCTTTTCTGAGTGATTAAATACCAATAAGTACATATAACTTTATCGGCTATTTATTTTTTATTTCTTTAATTGTTTATAATTTAGAGTTCTAATTAGAGAGATGTTTTGAATTTACAAACTAAACCTTTCTTCCCAAAAGGAATTTTTAATACATTTACCTGTATCTCAATATTAGATATGAAATTTCAGTTGGAATAGATAAAACAGAGAGGAGAGGGAGAATGTTATATAATAAAAGAGGAGGTAGATAGCAGAAGCAAAAGAGGGGAATAAAGAGATATTGAAAGAGGAGTAGTGAGTAAAGAGAGGAGGCACGCACCTTAGGGCTCTACTCAGCTTGTCGTAGTTCATGTTAGGTTTGCTCTTGCGCTCTCCCCAACGTCTTGCCACCTCATCAGGATCGGTGAGTTTAAATTCGCCATTGGTGCCCTCCCAGGCAATGCATCCTGCATTCGCGGAATCTGCTAGTAGTTCTAGTAGGAACTGCCATAGTTGGATCTGCCCAGAACCCTGGCTGACCAATCGGCTCGACGCCGCATTCAACACTTGGTACGGATCTGCACATATACACACATACACATACATAAGTAGGGGGCGTGGAGGGGCGAAGCCACGCCCTCTTAGGGCTCTAGCCACACCCACACCACTTTGTTCAATCGATCCCTCTCAAGCAATGGCGACATTCCCTCTTCCCTCCCCTCCACTCACTCATTGTTTAAAAATTCGACTGAGGGGAAGGGTTCGTTATAATCCAAGTTACTCTACAATATATATGTATATTTACATTTATCAAAGACGTACACAAATAGTGGCGCACTCAGGGGAGAGGAGGATAAAAGAGCCCTGACGCTTCCAAAAATAAAACCAATACGCTTCTTTTCTAAAATTCATTACATTTGATAGGCACTACCATGCTAAAAAAGTAACTGCTTGCAATTTCATAGCATTAGATCCAGGGGCTTATTCAGAAGGGGGTTGGACTCCACCTAATAAAAATTAAAACAAGGAAAATAAGTACAAATTAAATAAATTAAAACGAAATTTTGAACAAGAAAAATTGTATTCATAGATTTATTTCCAAAAAGAAAATATTTTTGCCGTTAGACTATCCTAAATTTGAATTAGACCTCAAACAAATATTTGTTTTATTTTTACCAATTTTTTCATTTTTTTATTTGAATAGGAGAGACCGGGACCGATTGTTAGAACCCCTGTTATTCAGCCGCTTTTGTGATTTTAGACCAGCGTTTCTCCACCTATGGGTCGCGAAATGATAGCTGCAACCTTGTGTCAAAGTGAGAAAATGGTGAAGTTAGGTCGCAAGGCAAAAAGGTTGAGAAAAGCTGTTCTAGTCTGTTCTAGACTTTAAAATTATTATATTTATAAGCAAACGATTTTACAAAATGGCGCGATGAGGTTTGGTTGTCACATTGAATGAAAATACTGTGAGAGAGTGATTTTTCTATCAACTAAGATTAATAAATATTTCCTTGAATAATTCACGACTCTTTAATAGTATTATAACCTTAATTTAGTAAAATATTGGAAAAAGTCTATATTTTTAATTCAAATTAAATTAATACATACACCATACCAAAGGAAAATAATTTTTGTTTTATAAATATACTGTTTTGAGAAATTCAACAGTTTACCAAATATTTATCTGATTTTGAAATTTTTCTAATTATTTTACAATGCTAAAATATCATTTTTTCCTCATTTAAAATATATTTGAAAACCAACTCCAATGCCTCTGGTTGTCACACGTGAATGCCTTTTTGAAAAAGGAGTGCATATAAATAATTCAAACTTTTATCAAACGTGAATATGTAAATGAATATATATACTTTAATATGAAAAACTCCATATAACACTAATAGAAAAATTATAAAAATTCAAAATTTGAAAAATGTGACAACCAACCTCGGGCTCCCCTATATGTTAAAGTGAAATTTTTCTCGTAGGAGAGCATCGCCGATTAGAATCTCTCACAATTCTAGATGCAAACTAGAAGATGTTTACCCAAGGAGTAGTCGCGGTTCAAAATTAACATTTAATAATAGGGGCTTGTTTGTTTTTTAGGTAGTTTCCAAATAAGGCCGGATAAGCCAACATATCAATTAAGAGAAAATAAGTGCGATATTGATTTCACTAGGCATATTTGGTGCCTCCTGTATTATGATCGATTCCAATCGGACTTTCAAGATGGCGTTTGCAAAAGTAAGGAATTTACAAAGCAACTCTCTAAGTAAACTTGGATTAATTAATTGCATTAGCCTTCAATTTTGTTTATTTAATTATAATCTATAAATTGTAAATAAACGTATTTCGAATTGAATTGATATATATTTATATTATAATATAGATATTTCCCTATTATTTACGCATTATATTATATATTTATGTAAAATAACATAATATTTTTAGTGAACTGAAGATGAACCAGTAAACCTCGAAACTTTTCAATTTTTGAGTTTTATTGAGTATCCAAAGGCTGCCCTTTTACTGATCCTACCTTATACAAATTTACAACACATCAACACTTCTATTCTTTCCTCATTGAAAGATAGAGAATGATAATTTGGACCATTAAATTCGTCACTATGAAAATACTTTTATCTGTTAATTAATGTGTTTTCTCCAATAAACTTTTTGAATTCAACATATGTGTTAGTGGATGACTAATAAGGTGTTTCGTAATCGGTTTCTAGAGAATAACCAAACTGAGAGATTCTAAGTGAAAGCAATTTAGAGAGAAAATAATTATTTTCTTTTATGAGCAACTATTGTTATATTAGTTAGTAACAGGGCGTGTCTCCCGTAAAAGCAAAGGGGAACAAGTGCTCCCTTGGAACTTCCATCCAGGGAAAAAATTAATAAAAATAAAGAAATCTTTAATCTTTTGCGACTGTATGCATTTTCTGTTTAAGTATGATTTTATGATTTATGATTTTTTCAAAAATTTTTAGAAAAATTCTACTTGCGGCAGTGAAAGGTGTCACGACAGGAGATTTTGTCTGAGGAGGAAAGTTTCGATCCTTAGTTTGTTAGCTTTACTTAGGTTGACGTTACAAAAGGATTCAAGATAGAATTTTTGAAATTTCAATATATATTTATTAAAGCAGGTTGTTTCATGTATAGTTAACTAAGGAAAGGAATTTTAGATTGTGAGCGTTTCAATGGGTTCATCCGGACCCAGACTTCCTGGGGAACGAACTCAGAAAAGAGGTGGAGTGCTCCTTGAGGGTCGAATTCAAATTTTCCGGGGCATATGGCGTGCTATCTATTTCCACCAACACCGATAATACCATCACTGAACAAGCACAGCTTTTATCAGATGGTATGATAAAAGTTGGTCCGTATTTATAAAATCCGATGCCAGCCCAGATGGACCCCTCATTTAATAGCGTTGTTGAGTTTAAAAATTTCTTAAAATTAACTTGCAGACCAACTTTTATCATACTATCTGATACTTTCTCTGCGTTGGTGTTTTCTGGTGGTGACGTTCTAGGGTAAATAGATAGCACGCCATATGCCCCAGAAAACCTGAGTCCGACCCTCAAGGAGCCTACGCCTCGATGACATCATCAAAGCGCTCATAATCTAAAATTGCTTAATTAACTGTACATGAAACAACCAGCCCTATGACTACTTTTTTTTTATAAAAGATATGTGGAAAAGGCGCTTCTTTCTCTGTAATTTTTAGCTCCTCATATTATTGTAATTATTGTTTATTGTTTTTTTAAGAAGTTTTGGTCACAAATAAATATTTTCCAAAACCTCTTATTAATTTCAAATTAAATATTCTAAATTAAAAAAGAATTGTATTGTTCCATTTATAGATATTTATTACAAATACATAAACCTGGAAGACTTTTTATTCTATCAGCCGCCCTTTTCTAATATCTCTAAAAAATCAATTTTAATTGATATTCTTTTTTATTATATATATTTGCATTTTGATGAGATTCATATTCTTTTTCCTTTCTCTTATTTCAGATAATATGATATAAGATTAAATAAAATATTGATTAGAAATAAAAAAGAGAAAAATAATAATAATTTAATGAATCATACTTTTACAATACTACAAAAAAATACAAAAAAATAATCAAAAAGAAAGGTAGGAAAAAAATAAACTTTTTACTGGAAGAATGAATAAGAAATAATTTATATTATAAATGGCATTTTTTATCAGTCCGCTTTTTCTTTTAAATTTGCAAGCTTCTTCGAATCTATTTATCTTTTAATGTCAGTCTAATTTAAGGCTATTTAGAATATAAATTAATTTTGTTAAGCAGAAAACAGAACGGAATTTCTTGAAAAGTTATTTGGACCCGGGAGAATAAAAAAATTATTGCATAATCGATTCTTGAAATCAAATAGAAATTTTTTTTACATTTTTTATATTAATTATTTTTTACCATGGAGAGGAAAGTGCATTTTGGAATTCGGATAAAAATGCAGCTCTAATTGGCGCTTTTGCCCAAGGTCGTATCGAAGGGTGTCCATGCAGTCGCCCCTATTTTTAAACGCTTTTATTTAACCTGCCTTATCTGTCTTGTTTGGACATCTAGCCCATTTTTAAAACACTCTCCGCTAGAGCTAGCTCAGAGCTATGAAATTTTGTATATAAGCTCAATTTCGATGAAAACACATTATATACAAAGCAAAAATAGACCCATTTACAGGGGTACTTCATTTGAAGTTCAAAAAATCAAATTATGTTTTTAACTTTTTACTTGAGCAAAAAAAATTATCATATAGAAAATTGTTATTTTCGTCATTTTAAATTACTTTTCTTTGAAAAAATTGTTTGTTTCTCTTCCAAAACCCTAGTTAAAGGGAATTAAAAATTCAGAAGTCAGGATTTTTACTGATTGCTACAACGCCTTTAGAGGCTAACCTAAAAATTTTATATCAACTCGAAAAAAAATAATAAATAGGACTAAAAAGTATAAAATAAAAATAAAAACTTTGATTTTGATTTTTTTTAATTTAGCAGCTTTTTAGCAGAATAAAAAATAAAATTTTATTTTTTGAAAGGTTTAAAGACATATTAATCCACAATACTGTTTACTCTCATCATTGTCCTTGTGTGGCATGATCTTAGAAAATTATTAAGAAATCTTCACTTTAAAAATTTTTAAATAAAACTTTTTTTTTGTAGATGTAAAAATATTTGACCAATGAATTTTAAATAGAGAAAGGATCTCTCTACAGATGATCCCCGTAAAACTTGAAACTTCTATAACACGGTTTCACTCTAACATGGTTCATGAATTGGGCAAATCCTCATACTACATTTAGTGTAATAACTATCTATATAAATATATAACAATATATTAGATTTCATAAAAAATACAATAAAGTAGTTTAGATTTTTTCTTTAGAAAATGGATTCGTACTCAATAGAGGCCATCCTCAGAGTTCAAAAATAGTCAAGAGTAAATATAAATATATTGTCATATTGGAGCAACTGTAAGATATGCATGCCTCCGATGATTATCACTATCACCTGACATATTTTATAGTTTCTATATACGATATTTATTTGTGCTTACTTTTTGACTATTCTTTGAGATGGACCGAAATAAATATTTTCTAAACAAATAAATCCCTCATATCCTGTCAAATTATTTTTATATCAATTCTATGCTATGCATAGAGAGGGCCTGCATATTTATGGTCGTAAGTGGGAATTAGCTAAGCCGATAAAGCTGTCATTTTCCGAATTTCACTTTTACTTCAAATCCAGCTTACAGTAAAAAAATTTTTCCAACCTTTCATTAATGTCTCTTGAGGACTAAGAAAGTGGGACTCATTCTTCAACATTAAGAGGAACAAAGAGTTCAATTCTTGAAGGTCTAAATGCTTGAAGAACAGGAATTCCCACCAAAATTTAAATAGATCTATATAAAATCAGAGATGGAATCAAAAATTTAAATTTATACGTATATATATATATATATATATAAGACCAAATATGGATAATAATCACAATGATGAAGGTAAAAGAGTAACCTCCATTTTATTATATTTTCAATCTTTATTCTTATATTGAGTAAATGAAAACAAATTAATGTAATATTTCTCACAGTATGAGGCAATATATAAGTGATACTCCCCTCTACTTAAGGTTGTCTATTTTCAAAAAAAAAGCTGTTAGAAAAAAACCGTCACACACGGTTGGGTCAAAAAGTAAAGTTGGAAAATTTTTTTTTGCTGTTTCCCTTAAGTTGGGTGGAATTTAAAATAAGGTATAATTTAATTTTATATAACAGTGTCTCCTAAACTTTTCGTTCCACTTAGTGCTTTTTTCTGTGGCGCCCTAAGTCAGCTTGTAGCCCTAGGATTAGATTCATTAAGAGTACAAATAATTTTGAAATCAATAAGTAGACTATGGCTAGCTAGCTAATATAGAAAGAGAGAAAAAAAACGATATGATTGAACTTAAGAGACCTGATGATGGCGTCAAACTACCGAAACATCGCTCCTGCTTTAATAAATGAGATTGGCATGAAAATTCCTTTTTTTTCTTCAGTCTAAATAAGTAATTTTTTTGAATCAAAATGGATACTTTGAAACCTCTGACGTCGTCTATATAAGCCACTCATGAGTACATCTCTTATAATAAAAGGATCTCTAAATTCTTCTTCCCTTTTTGAAGAAT
Source organism: Anisolabis maritima (assembly GCA_010014785.2). NCBI lineage: Eukaryota > Metazoa > Arthropoda > Insecta > Dermaptera > Anisolabididae > Anisolabis > Anisolabis maritima. The sequence continues at coordinate 21,289 of JAAAKE020053333.1, forward strand.
GTGTTTAAGAATTGCCAAAAAAAAATTCTTTGATATTTGAGTAATAAAAAGCAGGAGGCAGAAAAAAGCGTGCAAAAGGAAATATGCGAAACCAAAATAGAAATGAGTATGAAAGGGAAGAGAAGATAAAAGTTTTAAAAATAAAATAATAGCCTTCTTTTTCTCTCTCTCTCAAAGGCAAGGACAAGCAAGACAGTCACCCATTTTTTATTTTTCTCTAAGGAGAGAGATCAAGTAATGTTTGTTAGTCATTTGATTTTTTGCTGTTTATAAATGAATAAAAGACAGATGTCATAATAAGAATGAAATAAAAGAATATAATAATAAAATAAATAATGATTAATAGGATATTTTATATAAAACTAATTGTTGATTTATCCTCTCCTAAAATAGTTTGACTTCCGGTTATCAATGAATATTTGTTTTAACATGTCATAGTTCCGAAAACCATAATTTTGCAAAAATACACTTTTTGCTTCCGCAATACACAGCCAACTAATTTTGACTAAATTAATTTCTAATGCCTTTAAAAATATCTCCAGAAATTATCTTCTGCGCATGCGTGGTCCACTCTAGAGCAATGAATCAAAGAGGCATAGGATTATTATTCAGTTTTGGAGATAATTCAACCTTGAGTATGACATATATATTGGTCGACGTCATCCTTCATTTATTAAGCAATTTTGATTATTGATTCCTATTTTATTGTTATATATATTTAAGAACTGTTGCTAGTTGAATTACGTGGATGACGACCACGAGTTAACCTGAGGCTGTCATTTCTTCTATTATCCGTCTTCCCTATCAGTTATTAGGCTTTTAAAAATTTTTGCCAAAAAAAAAAGGACAAGAAACAAACTATTGCTAGTTTGAGTTCAATTGGATTAATTGAAACTATCATCATTTTGAAGTCTGTAGGGTTTACCACGATTTCCCTATTTCATTATTGTTTCTTGTTCTACATATATATATTCGATGTTTTCAAATTAATTAAGAATTTTTGTGTTGATATTTTTAAAAATTACTCCTGCTCTTCATACCAATTTTTCTTTTATGGGGAAGTTTCAATTAGCACCTTCAAATACAGTTTATTTACAATTGTGGCGGTAGCCTCAACTTGAATGTAATATATTCCGTACCATGGTTTGCGTGTTTCGTTGTTGGAAGATAGGCAACCCAAATGAAGGCCTTGCTAAAATGTTTTTCGATCAATTGCTTCAGAGTTTTTCTAAAGCGGACCATGAATGCTCAGTTGTTAATTTCTATAGAGGTTTTTTATTCTCAAAAAATCCATTAGTGCGTTGGTCATTTTGGTGGCCTACCTCTTAGCAAAAAAAAAAAAACGAAGAAATTTATACACTCCATGGAATTTGACTAATGAAAAGTCCTCAATCTATTCCTTGTTTTTTTTTTTCTTTATTATGGAGATAATAGTATATTTTATTAAAATAAATAAGACCATATTCCCGTTAAATTTTATTTATTTTTCCCATAAATTTGAAAATTAATAAAATTTGGAATTATAATAAATAAAGGCTTATTAGCCATTATATAAAGTATCCTCAAGTTGACCCTAATAGTTTTTTCATTCTTCCTGGAGTGATCTTGAGCTTTCTAAGCCTAACTAGGAGGCCACAAAAAAATCGGATGATTCAAAAGATAGCTATTCGCATGAACCAGGATCGGGACGAATTACTCACCAGCAGGACCTGAATGCAGGTGAAAAGGGACCCAGAGTAGAACCTGCCCCTCAGGTGAGAGTCAGGTCCTCTTAGTTCGCTCCCACAACTTTTTATTCGAAACGGACCCACCATGAAAGAACCAGCTCCTAAATTTAAGTGATTTTTTTAAATATTTGCTATGACAAATAGAGCCTTGTTTATTTCTTTTCATTTAAAAATATATTTTTTTTAATTTCCAACGGTCTTTAGCTATTTTAATCATAAAAATCACCTATTATTGTTAAACATATTTAAAAATAGACAGTAATATACTTTTCGACTATCTGATTCAAAATTTTCAAACATCATCTCTTAAATTTACTTTTTAAATACTATATTTATTATTATATGTTATCAAATAGTGCTAATATATTTATTTATAAGGATTAAAAAATTCATATAAAATCATTTTTTCCGTCCATATTCTCCTTTGCCGACGTTTCGACACCTGAGACCGTCAAAGTAAAGCTCAATCATCTTAAATATTGTATATTTACGTCAAGAATCGAAAGCGAGCCTTTATTCTGAAGATGATTGGTGTAAAGCCCCTGAAATGTGGCAAAAGTGAATAAAATATAACGAATGAAAAAACATTATTTTATTTAAATTTCTTAATATAAGCACTATGTAATAACTTATATATAATAATATATATAGTATTTAAAGTGTCAATTTATGCGATGGTGGTGTTTGAAATTTTATGAATTAGGGAATAAAAGTATAAAAGTTTAAGTTTATTTTTAAATGTTTTTAAAAGTCTTTTATTTAGATTCCTTAACGACCTTGAACTTGTTTCTTTTTAAGTATTTATAAAAAAATTAATTTAATAAATTTCCCTTTTGTTGAAGACAAAATGCCACTCCTGTTAAGTTATTCTTATAAGAAAATTAATTCCTTACATTGCAATTGTAACAATTTTTTATTGAAAAGTAAGATATATATTAAATAAGCTCTTTTACAATTTGCATTTGAATTTATTTCCGTTAGTGTTTGATAAATAAAGATTGGTGTTTATTTTTTTCAAAGATTAGTATCAAAAAAAAGAACTAAATTTGTCACTAAGTTGCGTGCAAGACATCATCAATGTTTGGAAAATATGCACGAAGCCGCCATTTGTCATTTTTCTTTCATATATAAATTATTAAACAACTCCCTAATTTCTACAAAAATTAAAAAGAATTAATATCTATTATAAAGTTAGTTCTTTTTTTAAACGAATTATTTTTTAATGACTTTTTAATTTCAGAAGAGTTGATTATATTTGAAACTTTTAGAATCACCCTTTTGATTGTTTTTACTATTTTTTTTTTTTTTTTTTTTGTTTATATCTTTTAAGTACATTTTTAATATAATTCCTCGACAGGTGAAATGAGTTAACATTACTTTGCAATTTTTTAAATATTGTGGTTATTATAATACCAAAAAAAAAAAAAAAAAAAAAAAGATCTTACAAATATAATTAAATAAAACAAAAATTTTTCATTTAAATAGGAAAGTTTTAATAAAAAATTTATATCTTTAAAATGGCTAGAGCTATATTCAAAGCGCAAGAGAGAGGCTCGGGTTCGATTCTAGTCTGCACTTTATTTTTTTCTGCAATCTGGATTAATAATAATTATATATTTATATATTAATTATTTCATTTAAGTCGGCTTCCCTTTCTAGCACCTATTGCATTTTTAATATATTTATTTATTTACTTTTGAGAAAGTTTTCTCTCTTTAAACCTTATGCCCTCCTTGTGATAAGTTAAACCTCTGATATCTGGTGTCTGTTTGATCAACCCTCAGAAATTCCGTTCTATTACTTTTCATTATGGTTTTTTAATATATATATACTCCGTTACTGCCATAACATTTGAATATATTGAAATCTCAAACGGCTCGTATCACATGGGGCTCTAAGAACTTCAACTTCATTATCATCTTCAAATATTATTTCATTTATATATAGATTATAGTCTAAATTTTTAGTTGGATTACTTGGCAAGTATTCGATACAATTTTGAGAGTCGTTATCGTTTTTTCTTCTCCGATTATTCCACCAGTATGGAAACAAACATAAATCTATTTTGCATTTATTAAATTGATTTTTTATAATCTTTACTTTGTTAAAAATATGTTAAACTTTTTTTCTTCTATAAAATCTCATTTTTTGTTCTTCGAGATCGTCATCCTAAAGTCTTGTCCATATGTTTTCCTAGAAATAAAAACCCGAGGGCTGAATTGGGTTTATATATTTTTTATTTTTAGTTTTCTGCCGAGCGGAGTCCTTTTTTTTTATAATTCTTGGATCTCACTGTCCTTCCTACAAATCAACAATTTTTTCTAAAGCCGAATATGATTCTTTTTCATGTGGGCCGATCAAATTATCCCTTAGTTTACAATTATGCATTCTTTAATCATATTCAACTCACATCTGGTGAGTACGTTTTCGGCGACCACGAATTACCTAACCTATGGATGGCATTTCTTTCATTTTTCTCTGCCAGCCTTTTTCTTCCTCTTTTCTATAAAGGGCCTTGTCTGATCAAAACTAATTCTTCTGGGTACCTTGTAATCTGAGTTTTTTAATCCATCTTTTCAAATTCTTTCAGTCTATTCTCAAATTTTTCTTTTAACTTTTAAGTTAGTTTCGTTTTTTTTTTTTTTAGTCTTTTTCGGCATTAAAGTTGATTTAGGCTCAGTCCATATTTATTTATAATTAATTGGTATTTAATATAATTTAACTAAATTTTATAGCTCAGCCAGGGAAACGTACCACTGACATTTAGACCAGGGAGCAAGAGTTTTACCTCTGCTCAAATGAACATGGGCAAGCTGGTTTCGTAAATGATTCGAAATATTTGACATTAAAAAAGAGCTATTCGATTCAAATATCGAACGTTTTTTAAAATTCGAGGGTTTTGAAATTCACAAAGGCTGAGTGGATTTTGAATCAAACTCAAAC
>JAAAKE020053333.1:26058-46506 GCA_010014785.2 Anisolabis maritima
TAAATGTCCATTCTTTTTTTACTAGACCACATCTCAGCCTCTAGTTATTGTACCAAATTCATAGCCTTGAAGGATCTGATATGATCTTCTTTTATCTTCTATTCCCGTATAATACGTCGGCACTAAGAAGAAAGATGTGACCTAGAGAAGAAGCAAGTCGGCCGATGCTTGATTAAAAAGGGGAGACTGGCATAAAACTGAAGAGACGGTCGGATCACACTATTAGTCGCCATCCACGTACTCACAACTTGTATAATAGAAAGAACTCTTTTTGCCGTCAGTGCGGGAATATGTGAAGATGGAAGAACAAGTTCCATCTTTTCTATTCCGCATTAATTTGAATAAATAAATAAATCATAGAATTTTTTTAACAAAAAGGCTTGTAAAAAAATTTTCTATGAAATTTATTTTTTTTGTTCAATTATTTTACAGAATTGTTAGGAGTTCTAGTCTAAACTCCTGAGGCTCTATCGATTCCAATCAAAATCCAAAGAAATTTGTACCTCGTATTTTTGCCGTAATTATCCACTCGTTTAGTTGAAATTACAACGCCGTAAGGCCTGATCCCTTCTTTATATATAAGACCTTATTTGCTTCTTCATTAATTTACCCTTAAGGAAATTTAAACGAATCCAATACACTCTCTTTTCCTCTTAACTATCAGTCCCGATATATTTTTTTATTAAATTAAATTTCTACTGTTTTGTTTATCCTTTTCTATTGGTTAGATCATTCATATTCTTAGTATTTGATTTATGCTAAATCATTTTTCCAAATGTTATTTTATTTTTCAGAAAGTATAAGGAAGACTTATAATGTCAGAAAAAAAAATCCGTGGAAAAAGTTAATTAAAAATAGAAGTCATTTTCTCTTCTCTAGTTATGATTAATTAAAAATGGCCGTCTAAATTAACTTATTGAAAGATTTTTCATTCATTTGGATGCCTAGCTTCCAGGCGAAAGTAGATCACTTAATTCTTATTTGAAATTCAAATTTCTAATAAATTTATTGAATTATAAATAAAACAAATCAACTAATTGAAATATCCATAATGATATATTAAAAAATATATCATAATAAAATAATAAAAAAAATCATATTTATTTTTAGGTATGTTGTTTATATAAATATCTTTTAATTTAAATAAAATATATCCAAAGAACAATAAAGAAAAAGCCAAAGAGATTAAATAAAATTCCAAAGGTGATGATGACATATGTATATTATGTTATATGTAATTTAAATTATATTATTTTAGAATAAAAAACGTCTTAATAAGTTTCGAAAGATTTGGTCCAGCGGATGCTGAGAAAATCGTGTAGACTTTATTTTGCCGCCCCCTCCCCCTTTGAACCGATTCACTTGAAAATGTATTATCTTCTTAGGCTCCCCTAGGATACATTTGTGGTTCCAGACAAATTAGTCAATAAAAAAAGCCACACATAAATATATGCATATTAAGAATTTTTTTGAATTTTTGGAGTCCTTAAAAATTTGAGGGGGTTTAAATTTTTCATGATCATAATACATCCCCCTTACTATTATAATTAATAGTGCGGAAAAAAAAAATTAGAATAAAAATTAATACGAATTTGAATAAAATTAAATAAAATAGATAGCAATAATACCACAGGACTTTCCTATAACTTGATACTAGATATTAAGGCAACACCAATTTCTGAAGCAATTAACCCAAGTGATTCTTCTAATCTGAACAATCAATATATCTCCTCATTATTAACTTCACCAAAATAATAGCCATAACATTCTTTTAACCTTTAGGTTCTATTAATAATTAGAATCTCCTAAAGAGTAAAAGATATACGTTTAAACAAAATTTGTTCACAATAATGACTAGACCAATTAGGTATGTGAATATTATTCGCTAAAGTCAATAATTAGGAAGATTTTTTCAGATTTGGTCTTAAAATAAAGTACTTGGCCTAGGCCTGTGGAGGTGGTAACGAGCTATAAAAAAAAATTCGTATACCAATTTTGCCATTTATTTTTTATTATTGTAATATATTATATTTTTATTATTATTTTATTCGTCTTGTAATTTTGTTTTAATTTGTTCATTATATATATTTCAATTTATTTTTTTAATTTTTAAATAAATTTATTATTTTGAATTTAAAATAAATTTCTATAAAATTTATATTAACTTTCAGGAATAAGAAAAACCTTCGGCCCAGAACCTTCATCAACGTTACGGGGACTATGCATCATCCATCATCAGGATATTTACTTTCTTCCCATAACTTTCATAGATACATTACGATTTTATCTTTACATATGGGTCTTATTCCTCATACTTCTAACAGCCTTCCTATGAAAGTATGCGATCTAATTTCGCCTGGAAATTAGGCATCCAATTAAACGAAGTCTTAATATATATTGGAAAGTTCTGTTTGATTTTCTATTTGAAATTTAGCATAATACAAAGTTCTATCAACTTATGTAATGGAATTTTACTATCGGCTTTTTTTTTTTAAGGAGGGTCGTAGAAAGTGACCGAAAATATACGATAACGATATAACAATAAATATTAATTTAAATTAACATTTTTTTTTGTTTAAAAATCCGACAGAATTTTCCGGCATACACGTGAAAACGGGGACTTTGACCATGTCTATTACAAATTTAATAAATTTTTATAATTCATATGCTACAAACGATATTTGGGTAAATAAATTTGAATATGAAAAATTCTACATACCTTCATAATACTTCCTTTTAGATTTGGAAATTTAGGGAAACTCACTTTTTCGAAATTAACGCAGTGTCAGGGCAAGGACCCCTCTTCCCAAAAGTCTAATTCGAAATAAGTGCATCAAAAAAAAAAAAAAATCCGTCCTTACCTTCTATTATAAATTACCGGCATTTAGCCTTAAAAATTGTTATAACATAACTTTTTAGTGGATTCTGTTCACATAAAAAATAAACAGCCTTAAAATTTTACACTTCTCACATAGAATTTGTTCTTTAGAAATCCTTGAGAACAGATTTAATTATATAATCCGAAATAGTTGTTTATTAAATAAATTGATAAAAGATTTCGCTGGGTTTTCATCTCCTCTGATTCATCCTTATTAAAATTTTACAAGCATCCATTAAACATTTACGGCATTTGAATATGTTAAGACATCTCCAGTTGAAATCAGACGTTTTGAATATTATTTTTATCGACCGATTCTAAGATTTTAACAAATCTTTAAGTGTATCAATTTCTCAATCATAAACATTGTTAATGTGTCTGTTTGTGTAATTATTCGTATGTATTTAAAAATTTTTGTCCTGGCGTTTTTTCAAAAACTATTAGTTAGATTGCGACAATTTTTTTTTCGGACTCCTTAAAATCTGAAAGGAATATTTTCTAAATTAACAATAAATTGAGGGAGCTAGTAGTATAACTTATAATATAAGATTTTAAACAACAATAGCATCGGAATATACATTATTTTCACTAAATACAATGTTGTGATAAGATTTATCAAAAATTTATATGCTTTTGAATTTTTTCTAATTATTTTACAATGATTTTGCTCATTTAAAATATTTACATGTGACAACCAACCCCAATATAGGAGCTGGTTGAACAGCTATTTAAAAAAAAATTTTTTAATTTTATTACTTGGTGTTCAAATAACAAATTCCAACTTTTACCAAACATGCATGAATATATGGACTTTAACTTTAAAAATATAAAAATTTGAAAAGTGTAACAACCGGTCCCGGTATTGGAACCATTGCTCAGTATTTCGCGTTTTTAAATAAATCATTATCAATAAATTACTAAATTAAATCTTTTAATGTCTTTCTTAAAGCTGAAAGGACACTTGAGCCAAATGAAAAAAATGCTTCCTCCCCTTCCTATTATTCAGTTTTTGTAAATATTTCATTAGGTTGACAACAAATCTTAGTACATCACAGATTTTTGTCAAATTTGATCCAATAGTCTAATACTATATACTGCCTCAAAGTTAATAAAGGAAGTACATGACAGAAGGAGACTAAGATGAAATTGTATCGTTGTGTAGATTCTGGATGGTGAAAAATGAAGAATGCAGCCTATTTTCATTTCATTTTGACATATAAACCATTGGTAACGTTTCGGTCCCGATTTGGATCATCATCGCAGCTGTGGTTGAGTCATTATGATAATAAATTGTATTTTATTTAAATTTATTAACAAATATTTTTTTGTTAATAACTTTATATGAATATGTTACAATTTATTATCATAATGACTCAACCACAGCTGCGATGATGATTCAAATCGGGACCGAAACGTTACCAATGGTTTATATGTCAAAATGAAATGAAATAGGCTGCATTCTTCATTTTTCACCTTTCATAGAAGTAGACGTTTCGGACAAAATTTATTCGTCCATCATCAAGTGTAAAGCTCCATAGTTATCATCTTTTATAATACACAACAATGCTTGTATACATATATATTTTCTATATTATAGTGAGTGTCTTGTGTAAACATGAGAGTCTACCTGAAGAAACTTCAATTAGACTCTCTTATCATTCATTGTTATGTATCATACAATATTCTCTATGACAACTCTGGTGCATAATTACACACAGCCTATATAAGTAATAGATGGACGAATAAATTTTGTCCGAAACGTCTACTCTTGACTTAGTCATTGCTGCAATCTGCCTTATATAATTCTTCACTCATCAAACAGCAACTTCTAAACAATCAAATTTGAATACTCTCTGTTTTGCTAAAAATCTGTGATAGTGTCATCCCTTTGAAATATTTACAATAACAAAATAATACTCAAAATTTATAAAATCACTCAACTTACATGGAGAAAGATTGTTATTTAATAGCAAATAAATAGAATGATCTTAAGAGTCAAAATCGCCCTTCGGGATAGTGACACGTTATTCCTCAGCTAAATTTTGAGTGTGATTGGTCTCTTTGGGAAAAATATATATTTCAATACACAGTTGGGAGTCTTATTAGTGCCCAATGGTTAAGACATCACTGACTTCCCACTTATATTATATAAAGTAATAAAAATATTAGTAAAAGAAATAAAATAAATAATAAATAAAAAATTCAATAAAAAAAAAAAAATAAATACAAATAGAAATGTAATTAAAGTTTGATCACACAAATATTTTTGTAACCCCTGGTCATTTTCTTTTCAACGATGTCATGACAGGATCCGCCACTAATCACACATTTTAATAAAAATAAAATTTCGAGATTTTAAAAGTGATAAATATAAGAATAAATTAAAATAATTAATTTAAAAAAGCCAAAATTTTATTTGATTATAGAGAAATAAATAATAATTTTGACTTGAGGGTTTTGCTTGCAAGAGAGGACACACAAGAAGAGCGAACGAACCCACTCGGCAATGGCACGGACCCGAATAGAGCACAGATACAGCGGATGCTGCAAGGCGAGACCTCGCCGACCAGAGGTCGTCGGGCGCACAGCCTGGCAGCCGCCACATGGACCACACAGCACTTGGCGACTGCCGCCCTTTGTGCCCTTTGCCCTTTGCCCCTTTGCGCGCCCTTAGCACCCCCTTTTGGTGACCCTCTCTCCCCTCCGTGTTTTACGCCCACAACAATTCAACGCCCCGGAGGCGGGGCCTAATCGATGTGACTTTGGATTTCTTTCTTGCTCTCTCACCTGGCATCCGCAAATTCTTGATTTTTTAATAACTTCAAAAGTTACATAAAATGCATAGATTGTGTTTTAAATAATAGTACCCGAAAACCGAGGTACATATATATTAAATATATAGTGAGAAAGTATTGTGATCGCAAAAAATTGATGTCGAGATATCAACGGAAATACACGTTTTGAGGTCCTCTGTGTCTAAAAAAAATGGGTCTCACGAAATCGTCTGTCTGTCTGTGTGAACATGATTTCTCAAAAACGAAAAAATGTTAAAATTTTATATTTAAGCTTGGTAATCTCGTAGTTGGAACCTCAAAACTTGTCACTAAAATCGTCTAAAGATTACTAGTACTTTACTGATGTACTTTTTTTTAGTTTTTTCAATTTTCTCAAAATTCGCTCTAACGATTTTGATTAAAATTCATATATCAATTAATTATTAGATGATCTTTGAAATGTATTCACCGTTATTGGCTCCAAAATTGTCTGAGGCCCACTTTACTTTTGAGTTGTTTTTTTATTTTCTCTTAAACTACTCTAACAATATTGATTAAATTGGCTGTGCATATAACAAATTAGTTAATATTTAAGATGTATTAATCATTTTTTACCTCCAAATAGTGTGGAATCCTTATTTTAAAGATTCTTTTCATTTAATTGAGCATTAATTGAAACCTTTCATAAATCTTAGTAGTTAAACAGTGGATTATTCGTAAATAGTTTCCACCAAACAGACACTTAAATATATTTTCCCAAAGATGAGACCTAACGCAATCGAAATATTCTTCGCATCAAAAATATTAAATATACCAAATTTCATCAAAATAATTAGACCGGTTTTTCGGGAAATACATATTGCTATCTCCCTCAAAATTAATTGGACAATCTGCATCTTTTGTTTCGTCATAATGGATAATTAGAAGACCTACATGAAGTCCGAAAATAAAAAATTTAATAATAGGTAAAACATTATGAAATTTGATGATTTTGAATTTCATGTAGGTCTTCTAATTATCCATTATGACGAAACAAAAGATGCAGATTGTCCAATTATTTTTGAGGGGGATAGTAGTTAGTTATTTCTCAACGTCGAGAAAAGATATAATCATAACAAATGTGAAATTTAAAAATTTACGCTTTACAATTCTTTTAACCGTCAGTGGCCCAGGATGCGTACGCGGAGGGCGACTACTGGCATCCCACTCTCCTCCCCCTTCCTCAACCGAACCATCCTTCATCGCATCTAATTTTCTCTATTTTCTGGCAAACTTACTTTTAATTTGGTGTCGATTGATATCTCAATCAGCCTTAGACGTACAACGTAACGCCGGTCACGTACACACATTCACTTAATACCACATCTTTGTACCGTTAATTTGTTCGGTTGTTTTTTTTTTTCCTCACAATGTAAATTCAGTTTTTTGTTCGGTTCATATTATTAATAAATGAAACTCTCTACCCTGCCAAAGCATGAGTTATAGTTGAGATGGGCAACCACGAGTTACCCGAGCTAAAACTCTTCTTCTCTTTCGCAACTTTAATATTTGTAATAAAATAAAAATTTCTAACTTAAACGGCTTCATATTTTTTGAGAAAAAGTCTTATTATAAATGGTAAAAGTTTTTTTTAACAAATTAACGATTAGTGAGCGGATTAGTTAATAATCGTAAAAAAATTCTTCTTAAACCTCTTTAAGACCAATCTCCTTGTCCCAGTTTAAACCAGTCATAAATTTTAAATTTGACATTTTTTTTGGTGAGCTCATCTGCAATTCACACTTCTTACCACCAACTCAACTTCAAATAACTGTTATGAAATATTTATCCGTTGTTATATATTTTATAAATTATTAGACTAATTGTTTCGATATACAGATTATAGAAAAAAACGAGCGATTAGTTGTTTTATTAGACTAACATTTTTTTATTATTTTGAAAAATATATTAATTATTATTATTACGTATTATAATCAAACTTTTCACTTTATTACTTTGTTGGTGGTTGAAATTTGGTTTTATATTCATAATGTAGAAGGGCTGTTCTTAATATTAAAGGATTAAATCATATTTCAATTAAACTAACTTCGAATGATTATGAAATCGCGCATTAATCAAGAAAAAATTTAAAAAAATAAATAAATATTGACCCGGACAGATGCTGAGCTTTAAATAACTTAACAATAAGGAAATAAAAAAATATCCTCAGGGCTGATTCAAAAATTGGCTTGGAATCGAATGTGATTTGAATATATAAATAATTAATTAATTCTCTTAAAAAACTCCATTAAAAAAAGGTGTCACGAGATTTTTCTATTCGAGGCAAGACACCGATTATTATTCCCTTTTTTTCATTTCAAAATTGAAATATAAAAATATCTACTACTATAGGTAAATAATACCCAAATACAAATTCTTATTTAATATTATATAAATTTGTATAAAATTGTATTTTTTATTTCTTAATTGGATAAAAGATAGAAAATTTAATTTTATACTAATTTAAATTAAAGATATAAAAATATTTTAAACAAAAGTTGTTCAAAATGATGAATAGAACTTTGTATTTGATTATTATTTCGTTAAAATTTACAATGTAGGCGATATTTTTATTTCTCGACTGAAAATGGGGGTGTCGATTGTTGGCAAGCTTTACTTGATATGTTTTTTAAGCCTTTCGACATTTGAAGCATCTAGACTCTATCTATATTTATTTTGTTTAATTGATTACTATATAATTAAAATAAATTTTATCGTTTGGAAGAGAGTGAAGCACTGACTTTTAGATCATGAAGCAAGAGCTTTGCTTTGCCTCTGCTCTGAGGCATTGAGATACGAGTATGTTGTAACTTTAATTTAATTAATAATTAATGGGTTAGATTCGGAGTTTCTTCCCCAGGAGGAGCCATCAATTATAAAGTTGGTTAATTTTTGCTTGTCTCGTCTTCAACTTCACTACCTTAATCCGCTTATCAAATAATTCTATTCCTGACGTTTTATGAATATAAAGTGAGTAAAAGAATGCACTCAAAAAGCGGAAGATAGGTGAGCAAGTGCAAATTTAAAGAGTTTTACTGGGACTGAAGCGAGGGGTGGGGAAGCGGAAGCAGGCAAAGGGCGTAAAGGGCGCAGGGCGCCACCCCCGCATCAAGAAAACAATATCGCGAACCTCCCGGGGCGACGGGGGGTGAACACTTTAATGTTATTTAAACAATAATATATCAAGCAAGGGGAGCGAGGATCAAGTTGTCGACGAACCCTTCGTCCGAGCCCTTGCTAAATAATTCATTAGTAGGTGTCCTGGCTGCCTGCGGCCTCGGCTCCATCCTCACCCGACAACTCACACCGAGGCTTGACAAATTCCACTGTTTATTTCAATTCGGGATAGAGGGGAGGGGGAGGGGGAGGCGGAGTATTATAATCATATTTATATGTTTATGTAGAATTCTACTATATTTGAAAAGTCATTTTTGGAAGTCCAGAAAAGGAAGGAGTCATAGGGTATTTTCTAAAATTTGTATGTACACTTTTCTCTATCATCAAGTACACATTTAGAACAGGCGGCAACTATCCTAAATTTACGAATTAGTGCGAATGAACTATCATATGGCTGTAGTAGGATTTGATTTGCACTAGCGCTTCATATGACATAAGTTAGACCCTCGAATCGAGCGAGAGAGGTGGATATTACACTTAAAAGGAATGCCGTGGTACTGGACACCTGAAAACAGATGAAACCTGGCTCTCCTCACTATTTGAGTGCGCTGAGTCTCCTGGTGATAGTCTTTCTCGTGTCAAGATTATAAATTGAACAAATTATTTGACTCGGACCGGCTATTCCTCTGATTAATATGAGACCCGAGCCGCTCTGCGAGGTCCAAAAATCTTGAAATTCTGAAGGCCAAAATATAAGGGATATTTATTTATTTGTTTCTATTTTTTTATTTAATTGGCCGAATAAATTTTTTAACCGCTTGAGTTTTGCGTCACAATTTTATTATTTTATAATTAAAAAAAAAAAAAAATGCCGACGAAGGAGTGGGGATGAGGACAATCGCCCTGAGTTCCGTTAAAGCGAGGATGCTCGATTGTTACAAGAGGACTCTCGTCACATGGAGACAAACTCACCTGGTCCTGATTTTTGAAAAGGTGTAAGAATGCTCTGTACATCATGTTTTATTGTACTACAAGTGTATTTACCGAATTTCGATTGTTATTACTTTCTCTTATCTATATAAGTAATATTTGGTGAGAAATTATTGCGATCGCAAAAAAATCGTTGTCGAGATTTCAACGGAAATACATGTTTGAGGTCCCATCAATAAAAAAAAAATGGGTCTCGCAAAATGGGCTCTCTCTCTGTGTGAACAAGATTTCTCAAAAACAAAAAAAAAGTTCGATGCTGAAATTTTATATTATAGAGAGTTTTATGGCTATCAGTTTTCCTGGATAGTAAAAATTTGAAGAAATGTGGCCAATTGTTTTTTCTTCATTTATTTAATAATTAACTGATGACTGCATTTCTTCAAATTTTTGCTATCCCAGAAATTTTATATTTAAGCTAGGTATTTTCGAAGCTTTTGAATAAATTTGGAATACTTTACTGAAGTACTATTTAAGTTTTTTTTTTTCGATTTACTCAAAATTCGTTCTAATTTTGATTAAAATTCATATAAAACAATTATTTATTAGTAATCTTATCCCTCCCCCCCCCCCTACAATTTGTTTAGGGCCCACTTTACTCTTGTACGTTTTTACGATTCTTTGTGATTTTCTCTTAAACTAATCCTAAATAACGATATTGTACATTGAATGGCTAGCTAGGGGTTCGAACCAAAAAATCTGGTGTGACAGCACATCACTCAGCTTACCTTATCTTAGTTAAGAGAAAGTTGTGTGATGTGCTTTTTTCACACCAGATTGTATTCATTATATATATATATATATCGATATATACTTACCTCTCACTGGACTATCGGTCGGTTGATTATTTTCCATCGCCACTAATAAAAATTAATAACTCAGTTCTAAGACAACCTTCTTTAGCAACGGCAAATCTTGCACTGAGAAATAATTTTTTTTAATGAGTTTTAAGTGAAAATGTTTATATACTAAATTATGATATCGTTCTTAGAAAAGGGTAAAATCAATGCCTATTCATAGTTAAGATAAATAATCTTTTATCATCTATGATTCATTTTTTCTAAATAATTACTGTTCTTAGGTCTTTTTAAAAAGGTATTGCTATAAACTAGTGTTTTAAAATTACACACATTTGAATTCACTTCTGTTTTCAATTTTCAAATTCAATTGTGATGTTATACTCTTATAATCAATTGAAAGGACTTTAATTTTGATATGTTCACTTTAGATTTGTTTTAAGTTTTACAATGACCTTTAAAAATTTCATTTATCGTCTTTTATCGAAAAAAAAATAAATGCGGTTCACATGTCGAAAAACATATTTTTGAACTCTAAAATTCACGATGTGTATTCTGAAGTTCATATCAAATGGAATTCGGATTCGTACAGTTTTTAAAACATTATTATTATTGGCTTTTATTATTGGCTTCATAATTCTTATATTTATTAGAAAATGATTCAAATAACATGGGAGTAGTCAAAGAGGAAAGGGTGACCGCTTTTTCTGATAGATAGAAGTTTAAGGCCTCTTTATTCAAAACCCCTCAAAAAAATCTTATTTCATTTAAAATCTTGAGTTAAAATTTTCCTTGACTCAAGAGAGCTAAGGATGGTATCTAAGTTAGTCACTTAGAAAAAATTTTAATTATATATATTATAATATTAAAAAAACATTAAAATTCACATAAATTTATTAGAAGGATTTGTAGAGGTTGAAAAAAATTTAAAAATTTACTAAGAGCTCCAACAGTTCCTAAACTTTTTTGACTTCCGTCCCCCTTTCTAGCCTATTTCATCAAACTTTGAGCCTCGAACGTTTTTTCGTAAGTAAAAAATAAATGTCCCAAATAGGTACGTTAATTTTAATTTTTGTTTTAATCCAAAACAAATGGGTATGAATATAATTAAATTTATTGAGGATAAATATGAATGGGTACTTTACTTGATGTACCTTTTATTGTAATAATGTGTATCTTCCGCATTGGCTTTTATTATTTCTTGTATCACGTACCTCAGGTTGAGAACCGATAATCTAGTGCAGAGGCAAACTACGGCCCGAGAGATGCTTTCATCCAGCCCGTGGATAAAATCAAATCGACTATACTAAAATACTCTAATTTATCTCCATTTTTTGATGAAACTATTAACTAACATCATTGTCGCTTATATAGTGTATGTATACATGATGTGGTACAGTCTCATTTGTGTGTCACACACGATTATATTGTTATATATATTCCAATACATAATGTCCACCTTTGGGCATAAATACAACTACCAAATTGGACTTAAGATGAACAAGTAAATCTTGTTCGAAACGTCTAAATTTTGGACTTTTATTGAGCATCCAAAGGGTGTATTATTGCTGAACCTACCTCCTATTACGAAAAGTAATTTGGTTTATTGACCAAAAGAGAGGGCCCCGCGAGCAAAATACTTTGGAGACCCCTGTTCTAGTGGAATAAATAAATTTAAAATTCATATTACGATAGAAGAACACCATTAGTAAGAAAAGATTAAGTAATTTCTCATTTTTTTTTAGAGGATTTATGCCTCCTCCCTCTTGGCTTTGACTTGTATATATTATTTATTTTATATTTATATATACATAAATTATTTTCTATTGTAAGGAAAAATTTTAACTCCCTCCTTCAGGAAATCCTAAATCGCCACCCCTGTTTTCCGATGATATTTCGATGTAAAATTCTCTGAATAAAACAGGGATTAATATATTTATGGTTCTCGCATCGTTTTTTCAAACCCTCGTATTGTTATTATATGAGAGAGCATTAAATTGGTCTCACCAGAGAAGCTAATCAAAGCAAAATAGTACAAGCTATAAAAAAATAAAATAAATTTTTTTATAGCTGTTATTTTTTACTTTTATTAAAAGCTATATTCAAATTAGCTTATATATTACAATGTAACATTTTTTACTTCACCAATTAGTGTATATATTTATTTAAAATAAACCACGAATGTACATCTGACCAAAATGAAGCATAAATAAATACGGATTCTCCTAAGAGTGAGAGTTTCAATACAAAAATCCTCTCAGTCTCAAATAAAAAAAATCCAAGAAATCGGAAATTACAATTGGAAAAAGAAAAGAGAGAAGGTATTTTTTGCAGAGTCGGAGGGGCAATCGACCCTCGGCCCTGCAGCCGATCATAAGACAGAGGGCACATCTAAAAGTCAAATGTTAAGGGCCCCGACTTAGCTTGGCTTTAGGGTCAGGCTTAAGGGCTTAGCCTGGAAGCTAGGGTCGGGGGGGTCAGGCCCTCCGGTCCTACATTCACATTCTACTCGCGTCACTCCTGGTAATTAAATCAAGATGCTTAATCCAACGATAAACCAACTTAATACCGAGATAAATACATATGAACGGGATTATTTACATATTATTAACATATTTTCATAATCATCTCCCCAACTTTTGAGGGCGGAATGAAATGCAGTCAAGAAATGCAAAAGCCAGAGAATATGAACAATATTTCTAAGTTGTGTTTATGAAAATATTCTTTCTCTTTTCGGTTTAGAACATTTAGAAATAATTTCTGTGTGCGTTCTCATGTTGCATTTCATTTTTAACAATCGACTAGTGTTGAATAGAGAGAGAGAGAGAGAAGTTGTTTCTTATTTATTTACATAAAATTGGTCATTCTACAAAAAATTCCCAATGAAGGAATGGCGCTAAATGAAATATTCAATATTCAATATTAATAACTTTTCGAGAAATCAGATTTAATATTCAATAGTTTCAATCATACTTGGTATAGTCATCATATATTCCAATATTTGTGTGAGTATATTTTTTGCTGGTGGATCAAGTCTGTCTAGTGTCAGGAGATCTGAGACAAAAGTAGCAGACCGATGTCTCGGAAAGGATGGAGATCCCGGGTTCCATTCCCAGGGGCAATTTAATCCACCATTCAAAAAATATACTCACACAAATATTGAAATATATGATGACTATATACCAAGTCTATTGAATATTACTTTATATCTGATTCTTGAAAAATTATTAATATTTTTATTAATATAATAAAAAAAATCACTTGAATCGATTCAATTGATTTGTATTATATTTGGTACTTGGATGACCACCACACTGTTGCAAATCCTAAATAAGGACGCACTTGGGTATAATATAAATTAATAGAAATGGAAGCTTCACAGAGTCATTCACACACAGATAGAATTGAATTTATCCTGCCCCCTTTACAGGGAATAAAAAATTTTTCCCTCGCTTGTATTTTTAATTTTAAAACTTCTTCCAACAAGTACATGAATTATACGACGCATACGCGGAGTGAAAAAAAAAACGTTATTTCTCGTCTGCGTATACGTCGTACAGTCCATGATCAGTATTTGTTTGGACAAACCTAATCTTGCTCGAATTCCAATAGTTTTCCAAACTCAATGTGATATACACCCTTGCACACTCTGACATCACATTTACACCAAGTGCAATTCCAATTCTACCATGTGATAGTTTATTCGTTCCAAATTTTCGGGCCCATTTCTTTAATGAAACCAGCCTTCCTCCACATCTCTAAATTTACATAGTTGCGGATTTCTTTGAATAAACATTTGACTGAGGTGAACAACGATTGAGGATACGATAGTGTACATAATTAGTTTTGAAAAACAGCCTCAGGTGTTATCGCTTGTATTATGATATCGAATGAGTCATAATTCCATTCACATAACTTGCGTCTTTGGTTCCCTCGACAAATTAAATGTTTCAACTCCAGTGGGGTACATTCCATAGATGCGTTGGATGCAGCGCATCCCTTGTATTTTTATTAAAAAAAAATTTAATTAGATTCAGAACTAAAGAATAAAAAAATATTATGGTCTTAATATTATATATATAATTGTTTATATTGAAATTAACACATAAAAATCGTTTAAAAATATAATATCATTTTAATAAATTAAATTTCTAAATAGATGGCATGTGATTTGAGCAATTTGAAAGCCGACTACACTTTCTTTCCTTCTCTACATGCCTTTTAAACGAATCAATCGACCTTGATAAACCTTGGAACTTTTCTTTTTGGTTAGAGGTGGGGGTGGGGTGGGGGGAGGGGTTGGCCAATATTCTTAAACAGATCTTCAGATCAGATGAACAAAGATGAGAAATACCTGCTGAGCGTCTATAAAATAAGAACCCGGAAAAAGTTGAAAAAATATTCTTCTCTTTATAGGGAAAACGTTCAAGAATGCTAACGTCGTACATTGTTAATGAGTTAAGAGATTTTTGACCTTTGCTTAATCGCCAAGGGATCTAAACCAATCCTTGAGCATTTATTATATTTCCTCCCACTCTCATAAGTGAGTTAGATATTATTCGGAATTTCTTTTTTGAAATGTCTTAATTAATAAATCTTTATACCTTTTTGTTGATTGATTAATACAGTAAGAGTTTATTTGAACAGGTGTTGATTTTCAAATAACGTTCTCTTCGGATGCAATCAGTATATATCTTTTTCAGACCGTCTTATAGAGCGTTATTTTAAAATGAACCCCATTTCAAATAAATCCCTATTAGTCAATATTTGTAAATAATCTCATCTCCTCTTTAATTAGAAGGTTTGCACACAATGTGCCTGATGTTCTAGATCCAATTTGTCTCGATAGATGGCAGTACAAAAATAAGGTGTCGCCTTGGAGAGTGAAATTCTTCTCTCACTCTTATTTATGAGTTTTCTTTTTATTTATTTTTCAAGAGCGTAATAACGCATAATTTTAATTTAATAGGTTTTACTCATGGAATATTCGATTCATTGCTCTAGAGATGCTCCAAAGCAGACCACGCATGCGTAACTGTTAAAACTCCCTAGATCTAACAATTGCGCAGGCTTGGTCGGCTTTAGTGTTTCTCTAGAGCAATGAATCGAATATGCCATGAGTAAAAGCTTTCTATGTATATATTCTTATAGCGAAGTGTCCCTCTATTCGTCACGGATATTGAAGTAAATTTCCCAATGAGCTGGAGATTTGAACTTTTTTTATATTTTATATTTACATATTAAAGATACTATGAATAAGAGAAAGTGAAAGTGGAAAATTTCAAAAAAGTTTTTAGATAATTATTCCTAAATTATTAAAAATATGCATAGGAAAGTTTTAGCAAATATTTTGACTAGGATCACAAATGGATAATTTTAGAAGCTATTAGCTTCAAAAGGTATTTTCAAAATGTTACTATTCATATTTGACATCTAGGGGTCGTTTTAAATTTTTTCTACAATTTCCCCCCTTCCTGCCCTCCCCCCAAAATAGTCTAAGATTTGTTTTTGTTTTTTTTTACTGTAAAATAAGAATAAGAATCAGACGAACAGGGTAACTTTATTTGAAACTTCAACTTTTGTTTGAGTACTATTTGGACGGGTTAAAATAAATTTGAAGAAAAAATGTCTTCTATCTTTGTTAGGTCGGAAACTTTTCAGTCCACCCTCGTATATATATTAAAAATTTTTGCACAAGTCACATATTCTCGACTCAGATTTAAACTATGACCCATCGATAGAAAAAAGATCGAGTAGAGAACTTTCCATAGAAAACATAGGTGTTTTGGTGCGTAGCACGTCGAAGGCGGTTTGCGGTTAAATTAAATGTGGCCCTGTGCAACTGTAAAACTCCCTAGAAATGACAATTACGAAGCTCTGGAACAATGAATCGAAAACGTCGTTCACCCCGTGGGAACTTGAATTCTTGATCAAATAAATTATATTTTCTTTCTCTTTCTATATATCTAATATATAGTGAAAGAGAATTGCGACTACAAAAAAATCGATGTCGAGATTTCAACTGAAATACTCGTTGCCGCCTTGCTCCTCTTTATTTTTTACCAATGCATTTTATAGCTCTTTTTATCAAGAAGATGAATATTTTGTATAAGCGCCATTTTTATTTTTTCGCTATACAATTCTGATGATTACTTTTTTTTTTATGTTAAGTATATTATAACAACGGTGAGATAAAAGCATGATGCATCTGCAGTCGTTTTCAAAAGAATTGTGACTTTGTTAAAAGATAACCAACCTGCCAAGAAGCAACGTATGATCTCTTTTTGGGAATCAGATGAACTGGTTAGGATAAAAGAACGTTGACACCTCACAACGCTATTATTGATTTTAAGAATTTGAGACACAGAGAGAAGAGAGCAGAACTATTATAAAAATCAATTACTATTACCTGCATTTATACTAAATATAGTACTTCAGCAAGGCCGGTGCAAGGGTATCTGGCGCCCCTAGGCAAAGAAAAATCCATGCGCCGCTTATCAATATCAAATTACATACTGCTTAGCCGAAAATAAAAGAGCCATCCATAGAGGCATAAACAAGTTTGAAATAGAAACTTTTGTTATTAACGAAAAATATTAAAATCAAAAAGCTCTCCATTGTCCTGGCGCCCCTAGGCGGTCGCCTGAGTTGGCCTAGTGGAAAAACCGGCTGTACTTTAAAAAAATAAACTCATCTCTATAATAATTCTATAAAATAAATCATTTCTCTGCTTTGAGACCATTACAATTCATGATGTGATATTTTGAGAATCTTCTTCAAGATAGAACTTAATGCCCTTTTAAATAAAATTTATCTCAAGAAGATAAAAATTATTGAAGACAAATATCGCAGGAATTAGCTGTTAGTATTATTAATATTACATCTACAATTTACCCCAAGACAACCCTCAAATCCTCATGGCAAAAACTGTTAGTAATGCCTCCTGGGCAAACGAAACCCCAGTATAATCCCAAGGAAGTAACTATAACGTGTCAGCCCCTGACTGAAGAGATTATATCTACTGTTATTATGTAATGCTTCTCCCATTCTTACTTCTGTTTTTCCAAATAATTATAATTAATCCTTTACTAATAAATATTTATTTTTCGCAACTTAATCACATAATATTATAGATATATTGACGTCAATGTTCCACGACGTTAAAAAAATCTTTCTTAAGGTGACATTCCTGATTATTTATAAAAAAAAAAAGAAATATATTAAGGAAAAAACTCTTTTTAATGGTTTATACCAAAGGTGGGCAAACTTTTTTTATTAAAGGCCTCATGAACGCACAGGCCGCGCTTACGAAATGTCAAAATCTCTTTAATTTAGATACGACATGCACAATTTCTTAATTAAACTAACTTACAATCATTGGGTTTAACAAAGTCACTATCAATGAGTGTAAGTGTGTTTTTCTCTAGTGCACTGTAATCATTCAAATTATGATGGTATGTATAAATTAAACAAACCTAAATTAAAAGGGAAAAATGAAACAAATGTTAATTGAAAGGATTTTTATTATTTATTCTCCAGCATACCGCATATGAATGAAATTCTAGCGTTGGACAAATTAAACGGAAACAATTATGATAACGCGTATGTGCAAAATCCGCGCTCGGCAAAGGATTCTTCTGCCCGCAATATGCCAAACCCAAAATACGGAATTAAGGCCAAAAAAAAAGGATAATGATTTATTTTTATATAAATAATTATAATGAATAAAACCAAATTTCAAATAATCAGCATGCTTTATAATAATATTTTTTGGCTTTTCGGTGTCATAAATTTAATCTGTCGATAGCCATTAACCATCAATATTTATTTAAATTAATTGGTAGCCAAAATAAGCTAAGTTAAAATTCCATCTCTTATTTTCATGTAAGCGATCTTAACTGTTTTTGAGGCCAAAATCAAATGGAAATAAAGTACGATAATAAATATCGGCGCGTGTCAGTAACATTTATTAGATAAGATTTAATAGCGAGGGAATATCTAAAGCTTTGTGTGCATTTGATAAAATAGCCTCTAGTTGAATTGGCTAGGAAGGAAGGAAGGAAGCAAGGAAAGTGGATTGATTAATCGCTGATAAGATCTTGAGAGGGTTTTGGGCTGGGCGCTGGCCATTGCCCAAGGGCTGCAAGTGATAAGCCGCTAATGGAATCCTGACCAAAGAGAGTCAAGGGAAGGGCAAGGTGGTCTGTTGGGAAGGGCAAAGTGGTCTGTCGGGTAAGGGCAAGGTGGCCATTGCCCCAAGGCTTGCAGCCCTTCCACGAACTCGGCTGCCAATTAAGATTCTCGCAACTTCTTCATCAATCCAACTTTACTAGACATGTACTAGAACACAATTCTTTATCTTTTGTCATATCTCACTCAACTTGCATGGTTAATTTTATCATTTTTCACACTTGATAGGAAAATAATGATTCATTCAAAAATTGTAGCCTTAGAAAATATCAACAAGTCTAATATTGGCAGAATTTGTAATTTTTCGATATCTTTTACGAGGCGTCAGATTGAGCGACGGGCCGGTTTTTTTTTAATACCATTCGCATCCTTAATTTCTTATCCCCACCACACTGGAGATTTTCTCTTCAAGGAAAATGTAAAATAATAAATGTTATATAAAAATTTATTTTAGTTTTTTAGCCATCGATTTCGGATATTTATTTGGAAATTTAAAATTTTCTCTTTTCTTTAGTCTAATTATTTGTCAGATTCGGTGATTTTTAAGGGGTTTTTTTTTATGAGGAGCTGATTGATTATTTGTCATAGAAATGCCTAAACGAAGGATTGCTCATGAAACCCAAAGTTCTTGACTTGACTGCAAATCCCTTTAAAATGGTAATATTTGAGAAATGGTGAATCTTAAGTGGGGAGGGGGGGATTAGAACCCCCTCCCATAGGTTCTAAACCTATTCTAGATATTTGGCCTATAATTAGAAGAATTCAAAGAGAATTTAATATTAGTATTAAATAAAATAATTTTATTTAAAAATAACTAAAAGAAAGGCAGGGGGGAGATTATGCAAGTCCTAAACCTTCCCCCATAAATTTCTAGCTACGCTATTGTTTAGGATCTTCTATTTAGAAGTAAACACTCACTTTCTCTTCTAGTAGGGCAGGAGCGGTTAAAAAAATTCTCAAATGAAAATACCAAGAAAACAATAAAATTTCTATAACTTAGATAAATTATTTTATTTATTCTTTAATTAATGATAAATATACATATTTATTGTATCCCGAAAGATTTTCTTTTCGTTAATATATTTTTTATAGCGAAAACTCTCTCTCTTTTTAAACCGGTATTTTATCTTAAAAAAATATTCCTCGAACCGAAATTATATCCAGAAACGTCTCACCATTCTTATATAATTATGTGCATGTGATATGTATATTGATCGTTAAATAAATTTTTAATTTTCTACTTTTGTAGTAGTAGATAGATCATTATTTATTCAGAAATATTAATCAGTTAATGTATTAATAATATCAAAAAATTTTCATGTTTAATACTTTCAAATTCTTTAAACATTTATCACCCCAATAAGTAGAAATATATCTTTAATAAATTAATGAAATTTTATCAATAAAACTCGCGCCACCGCCCATGCACACTCATTCAAGGTCTTTGTTGATCAAAACACTCGATCTAGGATTTTGATTCTCTAAAAATAAATTATAGTTGTAAGTGTATTTTGTTGGTGGCATACAGCCGTAAGTCTTCTGAATGTCAAACCCAGGACCTCTGGCCATTCGGGGTGGGGGGGGGGGGGGGGGGGAGGGTATAATTTATAAAAATAATTTATTATATTTTTTTTTATTATCTTTTTTTGGGGAAAAAAAATAGTAT